>PVJC01020681.1:0-28948 GCA_004026665.1 Murina feae
GGCTGCCCAGGCCCCTTGCAGGGCATCAGGGAGCAGGAAAGAGGCGGCAGGGGTCAGGGGCCTGCTTGGGGCTTCCCAGGCCCTTTGCGGGGCACCGGGGAGTGGGAAAGCAAGGCAGCAGGGTACCGGTGAGTGGGAAAGAGGTAGTGGGGGTGTCTTGGCCCGCTTGGCGGCTGCCCAGGCCCTTTGCAGGGAACCAGGGAGCAGGAAAACAAGGCTGAAATGGCCAGGGTCCTGCTTGGCAGTTCCCCAGACCCCTTGGCGGAACCAGGGAGTGGGAAAGGAAGGCAGCAGGGGACTGGTGAGTGGGAAAGAGTCTGGGAAAGAGTCGGCGGCCTGCTTGGCGGCTCCCCAGGCCCGTTGAGAGGCACTGGGGAGTGGGAAAGCAAGCTCTTGGGAGCTGGGGGCCTGCTTGGCGGCTCCCCAGGTCCTTCCGGGGATCAGGGAGCAGGAAAAGGCTGGCCTGACCATGAGGTGGGGTTTTCCCTGCTTCCTGGTGGCTGGAGGAAGATGGGCAGTAGGCAAGCTTGGGAGGCAGGCAGCACCCAGACCTGGCCACAGCTCAAAAAAAGAGAACAACATGCAGGGGAGGGCAAGAGTTTGAGAGATCAACATAGAGGGGGTGCCTGCTCAAAGCCTGGGGGCAGGTCCCCAGCAAGTAGACACACACAGGAGGACTGCTCTCAGCCTCAGATGCGGCTGGGGGCAGGTCTCCAGTGGCGACACACACACATATACACACACACACACAAGGCGCCTGGCAGACTGGGGCCATCATAGCACATCTACTGAGGGGTTCCAGACTGTGAGAGGGGGCAGGCTGGGCTGAGGGACCCCCACTCTCCCCCCCCCCGCATGAATTTCGTGCACCGGGCCGCTAATATATATATATATATATATCAAAAACCAGAAACAACCAGAATGTTCAGTAATACTCAGTTTAACAAAGTAATACATTCATACTATAGAACATCATATGCCTATTAAAATTTCTAATTATACATATCATTAAACGAGAATGAAGGCCATGATGTATTCTTAAAGAAAAAAACAAGAGAGAGAGAAACACTGCTGTGTGGATGTGTGTATATGTGTGTGCGTTTAACACATATACTATATAATAAAGCCTAATGTGCTAATGTCTGGTCTTCCTGTTGATTATGCCAAATAATAAAAACATAATATGCTATTGATATGCTAAGGATGCTCAATTGCTCTCTATGATATGCACTGAACACCAGGAAACAGATGTTCTGACTGGTAGGTTAGCTTGCTACTGGGGTCTGGCTGATTGGAACTGAGCAAGACAGGCTGGACAATGCCCTGGAACCCTCCTATGGAACTCCATGGCTGGCCAACCTCCCATGTCCTTCCCTGGCCCCAATCATGCACCTCTGGGATCCCTAGATCTGGCCTGCACCCTCTTGTAATCCAGGATCCCTCGGGGGATGTCAGAGAGCTGGTTTCGGCCCAATCCCGCAGGCCAGGCTGAGGGACCCCACTGGCGCATGAATTTGTGCACTGGGCCTCTAGTATTTATATAACTATGGGAAATATGAAAGGATACACCCTAAATTTAATGTTGCTTGAATCCAAAGGTTACAATTAAGAGGGAGACGAAAGAGGAGTCCCACATATACATATTTAATTTACCTGAATTCAATCATATGAGCTTAAGCATTTAACATATATATTTAGCAATAAAGGACGGTGAAATAATAATTTTAACCATGTAGAGATTCTACCATTCCATTTGGTGAGCAGAGGCCCCAAGTGAGTATGAAATGGGAGTGTGAAAAGGATGTTACCTCTGTGGGCTGAGGTTCTTGGTGTATATCTCCTACTTTGAGCATCTCACCAGGCTGAGGGACCCCAAAAGAACAATCCAGCTGATACTTATCTTCTACCCAACCCCAAACAGAAATGGCCTTCCAGTCATGGAGTAAACACTTATTTCCTAGTGCTTCCTGTGCTGGAGACAAACACAGAGCCTTCTTCAGATATTTGTCAGGGCACTATTTAAATTGCAAATGTCTAACGCTGGCATGTATGGCTCAGTTGGTTGTACATCGCCCCATGTACCAAAAGGTTGTCCATTCAATTTCTGGTCAGGGCACAAACCCAGTTTGTAGGTTTAATCCCTGCCTATAGAAAGCAATTGGTAAATGTTCCTCTCACATTGATGTTTCCCTCTCTCTCTTCCTCTCCCTTCCTCTCTCTAAAAACACCAATAAAAACATACTAAAAAAAACCCCACAAAACTTCAAATGTGCTGATGTAGAACCTGTTCTGTATACAAAATTCGTCTCCACTGTATTCATTTTTATTCACATACATATATATATATTGTTCGACTTTTTGTAAGAAACACGCATTGTATTTTAATATTTTTTAAATATGCTGATAAATAAATTTTAAAAATTTAAGCATTTAAATACATAAATAATTTTTATATTCTCTATGGTCATTTAATTACTGGTAAACCAGATTTTTAAATATTACACTAGAAATAGTAACCTTCTAAAACCTGCTAAGCAAAAAATTAGATTATATCAAGCATATGAAGAGGTTCAGGGCCCTGGTCAATGCTGCTCAGTTGATTAAGCGTTACCCTGGGCACCATAAGTCACCGTTCAATTCCTGGTCAGGGCACAGGCCCAGGTTTCAGGCTCGATCCCCAATAGGGGGTGTGCAGAAGGCAGTCATCAATGTTTCTCTCTCTCCTCTCCTCCCTCTCTAAAATCAATACAAATAAAACTTTAGAAAAGAGGTCCAGGGAATATGCACCCATCACTGTTCACTTAGTTACTTATGGTCAATTTAAAACATAGATGTTTTCCCTTTTTTCTTAGAATAATCCTCTTGGAGATTCTAAGTTTAATAACAACACAGTCATAATTGCTACCATTTAGAATGATGATTTTGTGTCAGTTGTTTTATTAAGTGCTTCATTTATCATTTAAACTTTACAATAACCCTCCCCAGGGTGTTAATTAGACCCCATTGTAGAGATGAACAAACGGAGTCTTGTGGAGTTTATCCAAACTGCTGAAGTCTAAATATCAGGTGAACTGGTGTGAAGCCCAGTCCTATTGTTATCAGGAACTCAAGCTCTCAATCACTATGCATACTCTACTTTTGCTTTATTTTAATAGTCTTGAACTTCTTGAATAAAACCATTGCTTCACATAGGTTTATACTTAGCTGCCAGCAACAGAAACCCCAAAATGACAGGGGCAAACAAAATAAAAGTGTTATTATTCTTATGTGCAAAGGCAGTGCAGAGGCAAGCTGTCCAGGACTGCTATGACAGCTCCCCAGTGTCTCTGCAAAGTCAGATTCCTGTTTTGCCTGCTAAGCCATCCTCACCGGTGGTCGCCTTATTCATCTCTTGATTCAAAGGACTGCTGGAGAAAGGTGCACGGGCAAAACAAATACCTCTGCAAGTCCGCTCTGTCTGCTTACTTCTTTTTGACCAGGATTTTATTCCATGTCCATACTTAGCTTTAGGAAGGGGGAAGGATCTGGCCTGTGTGGCTCAGTGGTTGAGCATCAACCCATGAACCAGGAGATAGAATTTAGGAAAATGTCTTGTCTCACTTCATAACTCCTCAGATAGGAAATTCTTCAGACAAAGGGCTATATCTGGGACCTCTGGTTCTATGGCATTGATTACCCACCTCCACACCCTGAGCATCATGAGTCACTGGTCAGATTTAACATCTTTGTCTGAGGCCCAGAGAGCTGAGCAGTTTTTGTTTGTTTGTTTGTTTGTTTTGGGAGGGGGCATTATGATTTCAAGAGACATGGGATGTCACTTTTAGCATCATGTCTCAAAATATATTGAATTTGAGACCCTTATTAAGGAGGTTTATGTTTTGTAAATTTAAAACTTGTGACACTAATAATTTTGTTCCCATATGCCCCTCTTTCTTTCTGGGGAAATTTTACTAAAAAAATAACTGCTGAACTTGTCACAATGACACTAAGTACCATTTGACCTAAGTACCATCATACTATAAGTATGTTTCTTCGATTATCAAAGTATGGCAATGGCCTGGCTCAAAGCCAATGTATTTTTGGACTCTGTGGTGGAGCTGCAGAGTGGTGTGCACATAAAGTAGTGCAGTTGAGAGAAAGTGGTGTGCAGGACTGGCACTTTCCTGAGGATGGAAACCTTTAATTTTGTGTGTCACTTGGAGTATGACGAGGTACACTTATCCAAAATGGATGAATCTAGGAAGGGTAGAGCTCAAACAAGAGGACTGCATAGAGTGGGTGAGTGAGCTAGTAGTAGGGGACTCCTGAATGCATTCTCTAAAAATACAGGAGCCGTGGCCCGGTGGCTCATTGATTGGAGTGTCATCCCATACATCAGGTTCAATCCCCAGTCGGGGTCCATATGGAAGGCAACCAACCAATGTTTCTCTCTTAAATTGATATTTCTCTCTCTCAAAAAACAAAATAAACAAATAAACAAAATACCATATCCTGGGTGAGAATTTAAAAAATAAATAAATAGAAACTATAGGAGATGTTAGGACCACCATGAAAATACCGGTACATGAAAGGAGGCAGAGTCTATCTGTTCAACACATTCCTTTACTGGAGATGGTACTAAGGAGCAGGTTTCAAAGTGTTTAAAATTCATCGTAATTCAAACCTTATTCTCTCTCAGTTGGACTATAATATAAGTGGCATCTAAATGGAGTTCCTCCCTTCCAGTGTCTACCCCAATTTGCTGTGCCCTCGGGCATCACATGACTTGCCATGAGTTTGAGCATTAACCACCATTCCCATGTTCATCCACTTCATGGCTCCCGTATATTGTTTACCTGAGCACAAACTTCACATCCAGGTTCAAAGTCCTCCACAATATATCCATCTATAACTCTCAATATATCTTCTGCTTCCCCCACAGCCCTGGATCCAGCCAAGCCCAACCTAGAATCCCTCTCTTTTCCCCAAACACACCCACATACTTTCCTGCCTCTACACCCTTGCTTGAACTTTTCTTCACTCAGAATTCCTACGGTCCACCTTTTGGACTAAAAACCTTCCTAAACTTAAAGATGTATGTGCTACCACATTCTCCAGAATGTCTAACCACAATACCACAACATTTAATTTCTGCCTTAAAGGAATCCTCAAAGAAATTATATTCTGCATTGAATTATAGGTATTTAGTATTTCTCTTGACCTGCCTATTCAATGGGAAGCTCTCCTCAACTTTCTGTCCCCCTTCAATAGCAAACAGAGATATACAGCAAGTCATAAGTGTTTGCTAAATTCAGTTAGCTCTTCCCAGTTATTAAAACTGAAACTCTTTTTTTTAAATATATATTCTTTTTTTGAAATATATTCTTATTGATTTCAGAGAAGAAGAAAGAGAGGTAGAGAGAAATATTAATGATGAGAGAGAATCATTGATCTGCTTCCTCCTGCATCAAGCCCATAATCCAGGCATGTGCCCTGAATGAGAATTGAACCATGACCTGGTTCATAGGTCAATGCTCAATCACTGAACCACACCAGCGGGGGCAAAACTGAAACTCTTTTAAGTGATTATATATATATATATATATATATATATATATATATATATATATATATATATCACATACATATACATGAGGTATAGCAAAAGTAGGTTTGCATTTGTTAGTATGGAAAATAATACAATAATTAAAAATATATGAGAATAAACTGTTTAACATACAACTATAGACCTACTTATATTAAAAGTGTTTAGAAAAGAATTTTTAAGAAACCAATTATCTTATTTAGGTGTAATCATAGCTATTGGGGGTTTCCTTGAAATATTAACTGAAAAGTTTTTTTTAATGTAATCAAGCATTTTACTATTCTCCAAGATATACTTCACCAAAATTAGGTTACTCCTTATTAGAATATAATGCCAGCACGACACATCATTGGGCCAAGCTTCATGCTATTGAAGTCTAAGGAATATGCGTGGGCCAGGAACAAGTGGATACTGGAAGAAATGGACCACTTGTGATCTTGTAAATGCAATCACTTTCAATCAGCTCAAACTAAAATAACTATGTTTCTTGTGATTCACAGCATTAGAATCCCAACGGACCTAACTTTAAAAGGGCATAGTGTATCTCATACAGCTGCTGTGAGGCTGGGCCAAAATAGCTATCCTTGCTCGACCTTTTGAATTTTGGATCAATAACAACAGGACCAGACTACACTAAGGAAACTAAATTGCCTTCACTGAGTCCAATGCCCAACAAATACAAAACCAAGCTCTCTCTCTCTCTCTCTCTCTCTCTCTCTCTCTCTCTCTCTCCTATCTATCTATTCATCTATCCATCCATCCATCCATCCATCCATCCATCCATCCATCCACTGAGTCAAACCAGCTAGGGCAGCAAGTTGTCTTTTATGTTTTACTAGAGGCCCAGTGCATGAAATTTGTGCACTGGGGTGGGGGGTCTCTCAGCCTGGCCTGTACCCTCTCACAGTCAGGACCCCTCGCTCCTTACTGCTTGTCTACTCACTGCTCCTTAATCGCTTGACTCACTGCTCCTTAGCACTACTACAGAGGTGGGAGAGGCTTCTGCCACCACCCCTGCACTCACCAAACATGAGCCCTGCTTCTGGCTGAGCAGTCTCCCCTTGTGGGAGTGCACTGACCACCGGGGGGCAGCTCCTGTGTTGAGTGTCTGCCCCCTGGTGGTCAGTGTGCATCATAGCAACTGGTTGTTCTGCCAGTCGTTCTGCTGTTGGGTCAATTTGCATATTAGGGTTTTATTATATAGGACTAGAGGCCCAGTGCACAAAAATTTGTGCACTTGAAGGGGTCCCTCAGCCCAGCTTGTTCCCTCTCACAGTCTGGGACCCCTCGGAGGATGTCCACCTGCTGGCTTGCCTGGCCAGCCTGGGTGAGGGGCAGAGGGCCGTTTCAGGCTACCCACAGCCCCTTCAGGGTTTGGGTCCCTACTGGGGTGCCTGGCTGGAAGCAGGGTTTATCTTCTATAATTGAAACTTTGTAGCCTTGAGTAGAGCTCAGGGCCCTCAAGACCCTGGCTTCCTCCATTGCCCGGGGCAACTCCAGCTCCATGGCTGCTGCCATTTTAGTTGAGTTAATTTGCATATTTGCCCCTGATTGGTTGGTGGGCGTGGTTTGTGGGTGTAATGGAATGGGAGTCAATTTGCATATTACTCTTTTATTAGATTAGATGGGTACTTGGGCCTTTACCTCTAAGATAAGCCCATGTAGGTACTTTTTGGAAATAAAGTAGCTTCCAGAGACCTTTCCAACCTCTGTGAAGAAAGTAAAATTCTGCTCTGGTAGTGTATCTTAGAGTGGTTAACACTTTGTCCTCTGGAGGAAATTTTCCAGAATTTAAATCAACTATGTGAACTTGGGCAGTTACTTAAACTTGATTTCATTATCTGTAAAATGGGACAATAGCAGTACTTATATTACATAATTGTTGTGAGGTTTACCATATGTAAACCACATAGAACAGTGTTTTGCGCAAAGTCAGTGCTCAATACATATTAATATGTGTATATGTATAAAACTAATATTATTACAGCAATGCATAAAATATATTTTTAAAAAGATAACCTGCTATGTTTCAATGTTACTAGCTATAATATTGGAACTCCATCTTTATATTTTTAATATATTTTTATTGATTTCAGAGAGGAAGGGAGAGGGAGTGAGGTATAGAAACATCAATAATGAGAGAGATCTTTGATTGGCTGCCTCCCACATGTCCCCTACTGGAGGGATTGAGCCCACAACCTAGGCATGTGTCCTTGACTGGAATCGAACCTGGGACCCTCCAGTCCACAGCCGATGCTCTCTCTACTGTTCCCGGTTAGGGGGGAACAATTGAAGATGAAATTAAGAAGCTAAATTTAAAGTGAAGAACAAATGGGCAAGCTAGCAAAGCAGTCCTATGGTCTGTATTTAGAATTTCCTCATTGGACCAGGCAAAGATAGTCAGAGCATTTGCAGGGCAGATTCTGCACCAGGCCCTGTAGCACAGGCCTCGAAGGGCATCATCAGTCAGAGTGAAGTGAATGGAAAATGAACAGCTATTTCGTTCGACCTTGAAATAAAGAGACATAGACTGCCTTCTAGAGGAACGAACACACAAGCAAACAAACCGTGGGTGACTCAGTACTGCATTTTATATCAGGGAGGAAGGAATGCCGTGACTAAGATGTTATGGTTAAACAACAAATCACTTTCCATGGAGGATAAACAAAAACACTGTATGCCACAGTGTTCCGTCTGCGTAATTTTAAAGAGAGGAACCAGAGAAGCTTCTGATTTTAGCTGATGATCTGCTGACTAGTTCGCTGGTTGAAGACTGCATCTTACTTCTTTTCCAATGAAAGAACAACAGAAAATGCCCTTTAGAAAATGTATTCAGAACTCATGCTAGTGAGGAGGCCTTGCCAGAGGCGATAAAAATCCAGAAAAGCAGGGTAGAAGTTGAATTTGGAATGAAATATTAGACAATACTTAGCTTTCATTCCAAAGCTAAGTATTGAAGCTTATGGGAGTGATGAAGTTAAAATAACAAGCTGTGGCATTCACTATTTTAAAGGGTTGAACTACAGCCTTCCTGGGGTAAACAAATCGCATAGGAGCACCTGTGCCCAACTGAATTACTTATATGACTATTTTTTCCACTGCCAAGCAGACTGCATATTAAGTATTCCCTCTATGCTCTCCTGGGCCCAGGTGCCAAGAAAGAAGCATTTTGCTGTAAACGTATTCTTGATCTCTGTATGTTAGTGTTGGACTCTATTCTTAGACATATTGTGGGTAAATAAGTTGTGATTTTTTCCCCCCTACAAACATGCCAAACCCTGGTTGGAATGTGTTGAGTTGTCCTTACACTAACGGAGTGTCTGTATCATTCACAATTACCTAATTGAGGTTCTTGGCCTTAAGTAAATGGCATATTTAGGTGAAACTGGTAGAGGGTGGGGTGTTCTCTATAAAGAAATACCTTGACCCTTTCCAAAATCAAGGCCCAACTCACTTAAAAATGTACAAGGTGCCCAGGCTGTCTGGCTCAGTAGTTGGGCATCGATCTATGAACCAGGAGGTCGCAGTTCAATTCCTGGTCAGGGTTGCAGGCTGGATCGCCAGTGTGGGGCGTGCAGGAGGCAGCCGATCAAGACCAATGATTCGCTTTCATCATTGATCTTTCTATCTCTCCCTCGCTCTTCCTCTCTGAAATCAATAAAAAAATATTTCTTTAAAAAATGTGCAGGGCAATGAACTTATTTTCACTCCACCCTTACAAAATAACAAGTTTCACCGCAGCTAAAAATTTCAAGCAGCTAAAACAATACAAAAGCAGTCGCTTCTAAGGAAATATGGACGACTTATGTTTTCCCCGTCACAGTTCCTGATGAGCACTTACATCTGTGAACTATATCCTAAGTATGAGAGGGCAAATCAGAGTTCGAAGACACAGCCTGCCCCACCCTGGATTTTGGGAAAACGGTATTGCCCTGTATTGCTTTAGTGAAAATAAAACTCAGGCTTATGTTCTGCAAATATTATGATTAACGTTAGTGGGGAACCCAGCAAAGTAATTCCATTTGCGAGGAAGTTGGGAGGTTTAGTCTGTTATAAGAAACTAAAATAGAGACAAATGAGATAAGTAAGTGGATGCGTTTTGCAAATATTATTTCCACTTAAGTTTGAACCCTAGGGTGGAGGAAAGTATTATCATGCATAATTCCAGAATTGACTGACAAAAGAAGGCATTTGGGATGGCAGAAACTTCCCCGAGGGCTGTGAGCAGAGGTCTGTCCCTACACTTCTCGGCCCCACAGCCCCGTTCCCCTTGTGGGGCGAGGCAGCAACCCCAGAAGGCAGTGTTTCCTGGCTCCCGCGTGCCGGTGAGGCAGAGCGAGGAGACAGCGCCCTCCCTTACCTGCACAGGTCTTCCCGTCGTAGGCCTCGCACACCCACTCGTGGCATTCACACAGGGGCCCGAAGTACACGCCCGGCTCGCTCACGTGACAGATGCAGACCCCGCAGTCGCACCGGCCCCGGCCGTGGCACAGAGCGCCCCCTGGGGGCTGCCCGGGAGGCCTGCACCGGCGCTCGGACTCGGCCCGGGACAGCCTGCACGTGGCACCTGGCCCGCGTCTGCATGGGCGACAAACCACAGCAGGGCCCTGGTCAAGCACAGACACTGCTCCTGCGGCTCCGAGCCCCCGTTTCCTCCCCATGCCCACCCAGATGCAGACAGAACCCCACGAGCCCCCACATTGCTCTGGGGGCCAAGCTTCCTCTAGAAGTGCCCTGGCAAGGGGGACCCCCCTCCCCCAATAAGCTATCACCAGAGAAATGACCATGACCCAAAATGACCTGCCCACCTGGGAACAGGGCCGTCTTCCGGTGGGATAGGGGTGATCCAGCCCTGCCCCTTGGCAGTTTGTACCCGGATCTTACTTGCACATTAAGATTAAATACAAATTAATCCAAAGTATGACACTTAGCTGCCTTTTCAGTTATTTTTGAAAAGCCCCATTACTACCTGATGGCCACGGGCAGTTATTTTAGGAAAAGAAAGAAATGAATACATAAAAAAGGGCTATACATGTTAAGCTAGCATAAGACAAAAAGCTTTCTAAAGTTGCCTTAAGCAGTGCTTATAAACCATACTTTTTAAAAGTTTAGCTTTGCAACGTGCCTCAAAGTCTCTTACAAACGTAATACAAAATGTAAAACACAGATACACATAGATGGAACTACCTTTAACTCATGGCAGAAATTCCTCCAGATATGTACCGTATTGGCATAAGAGGAAATTACTTATTTATTCAGTGATTCTTTTTTCCAAAGCACAAGCAGAGAGAACAGAAGAGAAGCCACGCGCAGCATAGACATAAAGAAGGGAACAAGGGAACGGGAGCAGGTTGAAAACATTCACCCTGTGTCCAACCTCCTTAGGGCAGCCATCCTGCAGGCTTGAGCCCTGCCACGCAAAGCAGGGCAAGTCTGTCTCGAATAACAAACCAATCTTACCTCAGAGATGGCGAGAAGTTTTGAGGAACAGCTGACAGCCCCGCGAAGAGGAGGGAGCACGCCAGCAGCAAGAAGTTCCTGAAGCCTGGGGGACGCATGCTGGGCTCCCGGGCTGTGGTTCTGCAAGGAGGGGCTCACAGCGGGGGGTGGGGGCTGCAGGAGGGCGAGGTGCCACCAGCAGAAGGCAGGGCAGACGGACACACCGACACTCAGGCGCGCAAGTCCCGGGCTCTGCCGGGAGCTGCAAGTGCGTTGATGAGCCGCCTGTGAAGATTTGGGCAGCAGCACCGCTCTGGGCGGGGTGCTGGTGCCAAACCCCTCAAGTGCAGAGTTTAGGCAGGAAAGTAATTAGAAACAGTTGTACAAGCAGATGGTTTATTTTGACATTAAAAAGAAGAAATGTCTCTTCAAGTACAGGCCCCAGAAATCTTTGACGGGATAATATTTGGGCTGGCTGATATTGAAGGGACAGATAAAATAATTCCCAAGAAGTGAGAGGGAGGAGGCAAGCAGAGGATGTCAGCGTGAGGACTTGGGGAAAGGAGTTATCCACCACATGTCTTTTAAGAAGATGTACTCTCTGGGGCAGGAGTTCTGAGGACCTAGCACAATTGACAAACAAAACTTTTACCTTACTTTTCCCCTTTGTTTTAAATTGTGGGTTTTTCATTTCTTAAGCCTTTGAAAAGTGTATCATGATTCTAGTTGTTCAAGCCAGTAGTTTGTCACACCACATTTTTTTCTTGACTTGGACAGCTCAAATCATGGTTGTCCCAAGTTCACCCCATTTTCCTCCATGAATCAAGTATGAGGAAACAAGATAAAATGTCTAATTATAATGTCAATTGCACTGAAAACTCATCCCTGTCATTTATTAAGCACCTACTATGTGCCAGTCACTTAGTATATATTATCTCTAATTGTGACAATAACCAAACATTTTTGTTTGATCATTTGGCAAGCATGGATTTAGCATTCCGGCCTCTGTGCCAGATAGAGAGGACACAATTAAGGAAATTAAGGAGACATGACTCCTGCTCTTGATATCCCTTGGGTTAATAGACATTAATCAAAACAAAAAGACAAATAGTAAAGGACAAAGATATGCAAATGCAATGAAAAAGTGCAGTGACTTCCAGATTATCTAGAGGCACCTGTTCTAATCAATATGGTGGCATTTGAGCTAATGGATGAAGGATAAGTAGAAGTTGGGTGTAAAAGGGTAAGAGGTGCAAGAGAGTAGGAAAGCATTTGTATTCTCATTTTAAAAATCAGGAAACTGAGGGTGAAGAATGGCCTCTTATGCAAAAGTAACTGACACCCTAAAATCACACAAGAAGTTAAAGTGAGATTTCAGCTAAAATCCGTGGAATCTCAAACTCCACACCCTACACGCAGCCCCCTAAATTGTGTGGTCGCTGGGGAAAATTGCTGTGGAGGGTTATATGGAAAAGAAGAAAACATTGTGCCCATGTTCTCAGAAGAGCACTTTGGATGCAATGGTCCCTCATGAACAGAACAATCCAAGCTGTGCTTCTATGATCTTAAAATTGGAATAAGCTATACAGGATGGGATTTCTCCCTGTCAGTTATATAAACAGATATAAGACCATCCCAACATTTGCCTGCTGGAGCCCACCCCTTCCCTCTCCCTTCCTCAGCCTCAATCTGCACCAGGAGGAGCTCTGCCCCAGGCACACCCTAGCCTACACAGCTAAGCCTCCTGCACATAGCTGTCCCTTCGTCAGCCCTCAGACAATGACATGTACAGGCTGGTGGTTGGATCTTCGTGGGGTATATAGACTGGGGAGAGGTGTGCATAGGCCAGAGAGTGATCTGGGGAGGAAATTCTTGGAGCCCTGCTTTAGAAGGAACAACATAGGCTTTGGGGTGGCAGGTTCCCTGCATTGCATGAAAGACTCGCCTTATGGGGAGGGGGTGTGTCTGCAGGAAAGACAGAGGGAGTCATTAAACCAGTAATTCTCCAAGTGGATTTGTGAACCTGCAGCAGCAGCAACAGCAGCAGCAGCACTTGGGAACTTGTTAGAAATGCAAGTTCTCAGGTCCCAATCCAGACCTCCCAAATCACAAGCTGTATTTTAACAATATCCTGAGAAATCTATTTGCACACCACAATTGGAGGAGGAGCCTTGCAAAGCTCAGGGCTACAGGCTGGGACCACGGATGCCCATACCCAAGCATGGTATTTACACTCTTTCACAGTTCAAGTTCTGCCATTATATTCCTTTCTAGCCTCACTCTCCTGCCAATGTCTATAAACCTTGGTGACTCAGAGAATATAGAAATCGTAGAAAGGAAATCTTAATTCCAAAGCCTTACTAGGAATTTACACTGAAATCATGGGACTTTTAATAAATGAGTCATGAATTACTTACGGTTTGCATATTTTCTGAGGGAAAAAAAGAATCATTGTGAAATTGGGACCTGATGTTTGAGCATTTCTTTCATGAATTAAAAGAAATGTCTTTAACTTGTGGTATTTTCATAGTGTGCTGTGCAATAAAAAATAGTATCATTAAGAGTATGCTGCTGTGACGTAAAGATAGTATGTACTAGTGGCTGAAAACATTTAAGTGTTCTGATCATTATATCACTGTGACTCAGAAATAATATTCCCAATAAGTTGAAATAGTTTTATTGTGGCTGACTCAGTAGAAAGTCTTGGACTCACAAAAACTGTCAAAATAAAAAGACCAACGTAAAATTCTCTCCTCTTAGCAAACTTTTTGTTGGTGTTCTTGTTCTAAAAGTCCTAAATGCCTACTATCTCCCCTCTCCCAGTTTGCAGAAACTTCAAGAACACACCTTCTAGTGAGAGCTGATGTTGAGCTCCATTGCTGAATGGGGGGCCCTGAGTCTCTCATGGACCCTGAAGCCCTGTGAGAGCTCTGAAGAAAAGCCAGAGTAGTAGGTGTACAGCCTGGGAGGATCCCCAGCATCTGGAACCAAACTCAAAGGAATTGAAAACATTTTAGTCCTTGAATGTAGTCTTTGACTCCTCAAGTCACAAAATCACAGACTCTAAGGATTCAAGGGATTTTTTTAAAGGTGAAAAGGTAATCTAATCTTTCCTGGGCAGTTAGCTCAGTTGGTTAGAGTGTCATCTTGATATGAGTTCGAACTCCATCAGGACACTTACAAGAATCAACCAACGCATGCATAAATAAGTGGAACAACAAATTGAATATTCTTTCTCTCTCCCTTCCTCTCTCTCAAAAATAAAATCAATAAATTGGAAGTAAAATAAACGGTTATCTAATTCATAACTATATTTGTTGACAATATGCAATGCAACTGCCAAATGATTAGGTAGATTCATTAAGAAAACAAACATTCAGAAGAACACAACTGTTTGTAAAAGTGACTAACGTTTTCACTCCTTGGTTTTAGATCTACTCCAAGAGATCATGTAGCCTGGCTGAAAATATTTTAAGCTATAACATGTACCATCCGCAGTCCCATCATACTCTCCAAATAATTCTACACTTCTCAAGATACATATTCTCATTTTTATCACCACTTCCTCATGTATTACAACTTCAAGACTTCAATACTCTGATTTTCTGAGTGTTTTTGCTTTGTCTGGTGTGGATGCTTCTGTAAAGTGTAACATGCACAACTGAGACCATAAAGTAGAGGTTGTCTAATGTGTGTGGAATTGTTTTTCTGTAAATATACTCCTGTACATAGAGGGCAATGAGAGACCAAAGAGAGACCACTTCAGATCCATAGGTCGTAGTTTAATAAAGGAATTGAGACTTTTCTTGGGTAATCACCACGAAACAAATAGATCTTCACACCCGCCCACCAGAATCTGTTTTTAAAAATATATTTTATTGATTTTTTACAGAGAGGAAGGGAGAGGGATAGAGAGTTAGAAACATTGATGAGAGAGAAACATCGATCAGCTGCCTCCTGCACACTCCCTACTGGGGATGTGCCCGCAACCAAGGTACATGCCCTTGGTAGAAATCAAACCTGGGACCCTTCAGTCCACAGGCCGACACTCTATCCACTGAGCCAAACTGGCCAGGACCTACCAGAATCTTAAAAGTTTATATAGAGGCCTTAATTGGGTTCAGTAACATGCACCATCCAGATATCCTCAACAACACATTGCTTTTTCAAAGCTGTGTCTTTGAAAATTGTTCCCCCTGTTGGAACAGTGAGCAGAACGCATGTTCCAAAGACAGGGAAGGGAGAGAGAAGCATCCTATTGCCTAGGTCTAACTCATAGGTTAGGTTGGTACTTTCAGCACTCAGTTCATATACTATATTCCTACTAATAAACTGATGGTCAAATTAACTTTTTGACTGTCTCATTATTCCATTAGTGGGCTTTCACTAGTATATTTTCCCCAAAATGCAAGTTGTTATTTATCTTTGTTCAATTTTGTCTAATTTCAGCTCTTTTATCCTGACAGTCAAAATTATTATGGATACTGTTTCATATTTCTCACATCTTTCAAAAGTAATTATGATGAATACACTTTCTCCTTCTTTATCCAAATTATTGATAACATAGTTGAAAATAATAGGCTGAGGCCTAAACTTAGGTGAGAATTTTATTAAGCTCATAGAAATCCCTTAATCAGCACACAATGAATAGACAATCCAACCACTTACCAGTGTCCTGCATTGTCTGCAATCAACCTGTGTCTTCATCGTGTTTTCACCAGATTCTAATGAAAAGTCCCAATAGCAGCTTCAGTAGTTTGCCAGGTAAAACTTGGGCTTTCACACCTTTTCTGCCAACACCTACAATAGTGCCCAATTCATATTATATATCTGATAGAGCCTCCCTTCCCCCAACTGGTGGGCAGAGTATGACATGACCTTTAGCCCGGAAATACCTGAGTGATTAACCATATACCTTATATGGTCTATACATTGGACCACTAATCCACACCTGCCATATACCTTAAGCCATGGCCCCATATGGACAATGCAGTAAGCCACCAATCAGTGTACGCCGAGTGTACTAAACCCCTACCCCTTCCCTTTCCGCCCTTCAAAAGGAGCAACCACCTCTGCACGTGCTGCTTTCTCCCCTTGTGAGATAGCCCGGTAGGTCCTTCTCCTCTAATAAAGCCTGTAGTCCTGGTTTTCGGCCTCTGTCTGATCTTTAAATATCAATATATATTTTTGGCATGAATGAATTCATTGGAAATGATGCAATACTTAAATAACTGAGAATTTTGGTGATATAGTGGTTTCTGGATCAGTTGTCACATGACATTTGTGAACTTTAGTATCCTCCTGACATTGTGTATATACAAAATGAATCTAAATAACACCAGATCCTTTTTTAATATTCCCATTTTTATTAATTATATCATTTTTACCTAATTCTTATAACCATAATTCTGAGAGCTATCTTTACTTCCTCTCTATTGTTTGCCTGGATTATTCAGTAAATCCCTGAATCATGATGATTCTTCTTCTTAGTAATCTAGCCTCCCACTTCAATATCTTTATGTTTACTTTTATTTGTGCACCATGGCTATAGACTCCCGACTGGTCTTGCTACATTCATTCTCATCCTTACCCTGCTCCCTAGGAGATCAAATACAAATTTCATCACATCTGTTCCTATTGAAAAATATTTTAATAGCTTTCCATTGTTTATAGCATAAAGCTAAAGTACTTTATAACTTCACATAAGACACTTTATGTTTGGACTCTATCTCCATAATACATGTTCCACCATGATTCCCTGTCCAGGGCCCATGTACCCATCATCTGGCTGATGGCAGTGTCGGCTGCTAATGCCTCACAGCTGCACCCTTAACCAGGAATTGATGTGCATGTCAGAAAAAGCTTCCACTAAAGTTGATCATTAGTATCCAAGACAGTCTCCCCACTTGCAATAGTCTTGACATCCTTATATCCCCTCCAATATGGAAATTGTAGAGCTGGACACCATAGTCATTGTCTTTCATATCAGCAAGGCAAGAAAGACTCAAAAATTAAAAAGACAACACGATGTGTGAGGTGTGAGGCTAAACAAGAAGCTTTTAAAAATTATTTACTTAATGTATTTATTTACTAGAGGCCTAGTGCATGAAATTCATACACTGGGGTGGGGGGTGTCCCTTAGCCCAGACTGCACCGTCTCCAATCTGGGACTCCTTGGGGGATGTGTGACTGCCAGTTTAGGCCTGATCCCTATAGACATCCCTCTCACAATCTGAGACTGCTGGCTCCCAATCGCTTGCCTGCCTGCCTGCCTGATTGCCCCTAACTGCTTCTGCCTGCCAGCCTGATCACCGCCTAACCACTCCCCTGCCAGCTTTATTGATGCCTAACTGCTCCCCTGCTGGCCTGATAGCCCACAACTGCCCTCCCCAGCCAGCCATCTTGTGATGGTCATCTTTTGACCACATGGGGGCAACCATCTTGTGCAAGGGCGTGATAGTCATTTTGCATATTACCTCTTTATTATATAGAATTTATATATTTATTTTATCTATTATTTAGGAGTATGGGTGTTTGTGTTTTTCCCTTCCTCCTTTATTTCTCCTTTTTTTTTTTTTTTTCATTTCTTCCTTCCTCTGCCTAAAATTGCTGCCCTGACCAAGCACACTTAATTCTGTTTTATTTTCTTGGCAGCCTTTACCAGGGTCTAAGATGTGTTTTTTGTTTTGTTTTGTTTATTTTACATTCTGTGTATAATCAACCATTCCCCATTTAAATGCAAGTTCCATGAGTTCAGGGATCTTTGCTCCCTTGTGCTTTGCTATAACTCCAGTACCTGGTACAGAGTAGCATCTCAACAAATATTTGCTTAGAGAATGATTGAGAGAATGAATAAATAAATGAATGAATGAAAGAATGAATGACTTTTAAAAGTTTGGTACACTTTGATGAAATTCAACAATTTGAACTAAAGGACAGTATTTCATGTAAAATGGAAGGAAAGAATTTACACCCTGTTATTAAATGAATGTAGGCAACTAAAATATAAAAATCAGCAAGAAAATTATATTTTCCATGAAAGAAAAAACAAGAAACCTAATCCAGAGTCAGATAATCAGTAGCTCTTATAAAACTCTCCATATATATGATGTACACTAATTGTTCAATCACCTAGAATCAAGTTTGAATTTTTAAAAATCTTAATTTCACTTAAAACCCACTTGGATAAGATTTTCAGTTAAAAGGAAGCTTGCAGATTTTCAAATAGTCAAATGTACACCAAAGTTTTCAGGAAGACTAAATATTCCCAGGCAGCAATAAAAATAAGTTTAAATTTCCAAGAAAAAGAACTTTTCAGCTGGGCCTGAGCTGTGGAATAAAAAGGTGTTTAGTTAACATCTTTTCCAGACGTTAGTGCAGGACCAGAGGCATTTTTTCCTCCCATGTAGTAAAAACACCTGGAAATATTAGTAGCCTCTGGGATAAGAAATAATCTTTCAGTCTTCTGAGTATTTTTACAGTTCTAGTTGATGCTGAAGGGAAATTTTAGGGAAACAAATCTAGAAGTTGTTTACATTGACTTCAGGGAAAAAGAGATTTATCATTTCAATATTATTTTATCATAACTAATAGACTCTTATTCATAAAATGATGCTGTGAATAAGTTGATAACAACTGCAAGGATATAATCAGAAACAGACAAGGGGAGAGAACACTGCACTATTTGTTCAAAGAAGGGTTTCTGATGCTGGCTCCATCGTCCCGTAGCTGATCTTGGCTGCATTCTTTAACCTGCTGAATTTCAGTTTCCAAAGTGGCATGGTTGAAGGGAACATTGGTTTTCTCCCATTTTAATTTCTGTGTTTATATTTTTTCTATGAAAATATTTTTATAAAATCTTCTTGTAATAAAGAGAAAAATAGAAATATCTATAATAATACAAGTATAATATGCAAATTGACCAAATGACTGTACAACAGAACAACTGTCTGGACGACCTTCCAGATGACCTTCTGGATGACCTTCTGGACGAAGCTGGGGCTGTGAGGGCTGAGGCAGCTGGGGCTGTGAAGGCCTACTCTTACATGAATTTCATGCATTGGGCCTCTAATATATATATATATATATATATATATATATATATATATATATATATATATGTTTATATTTGAACCTATATAAGGGAGAAAATGGTGAAAACTAGTAATTAGTTTTCTGGTAATGAGATTTCTATAGAACTATTTTGTATAGCACATGCATTCAGAAGTTAAAATTTTTTTCATTCATGTGCGTTTTTATTTGAACTCTGTGCCAGGGCCTTTCCCACTACACAGGCTGGTCTTTGAAGCTATACTCAGTAGCTTCTCTGCTTCCTCCTCATTGAAGTACTATTAGGCTTGTTGTGCGGTGTATACCATACACCACTAAGTTTAAAAATTTTATTCACAATGCTATTTCCATTATTTTCACTCTTAATCCAACAGCAGTAGGATTCATTCTCCAAATAAGATGCTTGGTGGATTATGTGCTAGTATCTCCATCAGGATGCTTGCCCTGAGTGTGTTGTCTGAGACACTGATAACTATGATGGGAATAATAATAATGGTATAGGAGCCCATATCAGAGCTACGCATTTTCCCACAGTAATATGCAATTTATAAAACTGAAATGATAGGTATAAAAGATATACAAATTGGATGCAATTTGTTTGACTAGGCAACTTGCAAAAATTTTCTTTTTAGAAATTTGTCAGTAAAACTTTTTATCTCACAAAACATTTTCATTTGATATAAGCCTGTTAATCACTCTAGATAGATTACTGTAATTGGGGTGTGAATTAAATTGCCTCTGAAAAAGTGAGAGGAGTAAATAAGTCAGTAACCAAAAAGAAAAATAACTGAGTAGCTAAGAACCAGAATAATACAACCAGTTCTTGAAAAGACAGCAGCTCCTTATCTTGTGTGTGAATTACTCTGTCAATTACCACTTCCTTCACCTTCTGCTCGCCTCTTGACCACAGCAACATCAGCAATTACTCTTGTCTTTCAAGCTCTGGTTGAAATAGTCAAATAACTTGCTCCTTTAGTTAATTCTGCCCCTAAATCAGTTGTTTTAGCATTGTAGAGTCCAATGAAGCTTCATATTCAAAAATTCTTGAAAATCTAAATGTCTTTCATAGTTCCTGGTATACTGAAAGGGTATTGAACACAATTAGAAATATTGAGTTCACTGTTTCATAATTTGTCATATTTTTTTCTCATTAAACTTTGTTTGAATGGGTCTCAAAAATTCTGTGACAGATTTTTGGTTAAGTTCTTTTAAAAATACTAATTTTAAAAACTAATAACTTAAAAACTGCCACACACTATATTTTTAACTCTCTTCCTATTACTATTTACAATTAATTAGATATAATTTTGATAGAGACAGCACATATACTGCTTTTAGTTAAGATAAAACTACAAAATGGAACAAGAAGATGTTAATAAAATGATTTAACTTGTATTTTTTATTTTTACTTCCATTGTGTTAGTTCTTCTAAAGAATTACTGCAGTGACTTTAGTACCTAGGTTTTCTAAGATTTGTGAAGTAACAAATAATTAAAAAATCAATCCATTTATTTTCACTGAGAACCTATTATGCCAGTCACTTTCCATGCCATTTTTCATTAAATACAGATGCTAGTTATTGTAAGACTCATCATCATTTTACGTACCACCGAGAAAGAAAAAAATGTAGCCATTTAAACTATAACATGTTCTTATCAGTCACATTTTTTATTTCATAATTATTGGAAGAGACCTTTTAGGTTTCTTTAGAAGTACACTTATTTTTATCATAGCTCTCTGTCCTATAAATAAAAGGGAAAGCACAAGTGAAACAAGTTGGTTGAGATATTCCTAAAATGTTGCAGAATCTAATATTCACTATTTAACTTAGAGTTGTGTGATTATGTTTTTTCTTTACCACATAATCCTCTATGTCAGTAAGTGTCGATGATGCAGTTTTACTTAAACATTCTATATAAAAAGTCAAACCTCTTTTGTGCTGGTTTACTAGCATATTTATAGAGCTAGCCAGATTTTGAGTTCAACTGCTAGAAGTTTGCTAAACTCATCTAAATCACCATGATCCGCACGTGGTCACCACACCTATTTGATTCCAAGATTGCTTTGCTAGTGTCTCTGGGATTTTATTTCAAGAGACTGATGCCACTTTTGCCCATTTCAAGATGAGAGCTTTGGACCTTGGTGGATCATCATGCCTGCCTGGTCACTAGACATGGCAAGATGCCAGCAATTGTTACTGATCTTATTTCATATTTGTTAAAAATGTGAACAAAATAATTGCCTCTGAGTGTCAGCAAGATGTGATATTTTATCTTATTTAATCCTTAGGTGGAATATATGTTGCTCACAAAAGTCAGGCAAATAAACCAAGATTAAAATGCTAATAAATTGCCCTAGCTTGTTTGGCTCAGTGGATAGAGTGCTGGACTGAGGACTGTCCATGGTTCAATTCTGGTCCTGGTTGGGGGGTGTGCAGGAGGCAAGCAATTGATGTGCTTCTCTCACAACAAGATTTCTCTCTGTCTTTCCCTCTTTCATCCACTCTCTCTAAAAAATCAGTGGGAAAATATCCTCTGGGTGAGGATTAATTTAAAAAATGATAATAAGTTATAGATAAAGCATATGTGCATTAAGTTTAATTTTGGAATAGAATTGGTTATTAAGTTAAATGACAAAGAAGGCAAAATTTGTCCTTCACCCATCTTTTTTCTATTTCAGGTACTTCTTTCTCTTTTCCTACTACTTCTTTTCAGATAACTCAGCGTTCTTTGCTTTAGTTTGAATATTGGAGCATCCCCATAGCCTTACTTTAGCAACTGTTACCTGCCTGCAATCATTCATCTATTCATTACAAAAAATAGTGTTTATCTGTGAATGCCATCAAGAATATACCAGGTTTGAGATACAAGAAAAAATATTAAGAGGACAAACCCAAGAAATATTTTTCACAATTTTGAATATTTCTCATTTAAAAAGTGGTTCATAATCCACTCTTACAGTCAAGAATGTTGTGTCATCAGTTTCCATAATTTTTTTTTTTAGAATTTCTTATTTAATCAGATGTGATGAATGTGGTCTATTTAAAGTCTCAAGTTGTTGGCCCTTTCAGAGACTATTTTAATTTTCTAGCCAAGGTCAAGCTCTTCTCAGGATGATCCACCATTGACTGTTAAAGGCAGTGTTTGAGAGCCCTGCCATTTCTGCCCAGTGTGGTATCCTCTAAGGGACAATCACTGCACAAGAGCTATCCAGGGGCTGGCATAGAGCAATTTCAGGTCAGCACAGTAGTACGATGGCTTCCTCTGCCCAATCATGCTTCTTCAACCTTTCCTCTTCTCAGGTGTCACTCCCCCCAAAGTTTTCTGTACTCTTAATTTCTTCTCAATATTTGTTTTCAAATATATAAATTTTGCTTTTTCATACACTTGAAAGGCCCTTTTATTTTCCATGAAGTTGTCTTTGAATTTTCAAGATCTAAAAGATCATGCTAATCGGTTTGGCTCAGTGGATAAAGCAACGGCCTAAGGACTCAAGGGTCTCAGGTTTGATTCCGGTCAAGAGCATGTACCTTGGTTGCGGGCACATCCCCAGTGGGGAGTGTGCAGGAGGCAGCTGATCTAACTCTCTATCCCTCTCTCTTCCTCTCTGTGAAAAATCAATAAAATATATTTTTTAAAAAATAAAAATCTAAAAGATCTAATTTTGTTTTTCTTGTATATTGATTTGTTGCTTTCAGTTTATATTCCACATATGAGTCAAGTCAAACATATACTTAAAATTATATAATCTTAGCAATGTCTCCCCAATAAATTTAGTTTTTAAAAATATCTACTTTAGTGCAATGCCTTCCACAAGTCCAGTCTTCTTCAACCCATAAGAATAATCTTGACTATCTCAACTTTTGTTAGACTTATAGTGACCATTTTTAACTAATTTTTGTATTATAATGTAACTGCCTCATATACCTTATGTGGTTGAATTTTCTCAGCATTTTTCAAGGAATCTACTGTAGGTGGCAGACATAATCAGTGCCCTGCACAAGTTGTCTCAGATTCATAATTTCTGAAGGTGTAAGTGGAGTTCCTTTGGTGTACTTCCAAAGACCAGCACCTTCATATCTTCTTCAGGGCACTGCCTTCACACTATTAGACCATTTGCCAACAAATGCAAACAGAAGTGCCTCGATGTTTCTTTTTATTCCCTCACTCTCACTCCTCTTTGCCTCCCACTTACCCTCTCAAAGCCATGAACCAATGACTGTAAGTTGAAAGTCCAGAAAATTTACCCAAATTTAGACAACTTTGAAATATAAATTGTAACCCAGCATTCCCCTACATCATCCTGTGAAATCCTATTCTCCATGGCAAAACTCACATGCCTAAAATTGTGCCTAAAAGTGGACAATTGCATGTATTTTCTTCCTCTTCCTCTCCTGTATTATCCCTTCCATATGGTCTCCCTTGGGAACACTTGTTTAAAAATTAATAGCACTCAAAAATTTGCTTCTGGAAAATTCAAAATAAAATGATATATATTTTCTGTGAACTGTATGTAGCAACTAGCATTATATAGAATATATTAGTTTGAAGCATATAAGATTGCTGTTATTCAACTGTTTATGACCAATAAATATGGTCAGGTCTATCTAGTATTTGTGGCTCAATACTGAATGATTGATCAAGAGAAAATAAATTACTTAATTTGGAGGAAAAGTAGTTAGGCTACATTCAGCAACTACCATTGTAAAGAATCTAATCTAATAAAAGAGTAATATTGAAACTGTGTGTTTCTCCAGATGCTAAGCCACGCCCACCAGCCAATCAGAGCAGCTGTATGCAAATTAACCCAGCTGAGATGGAGGCCGGCAGTCACAGAGCTAGAGCAGACAGGAGGCTACCATTGCACCAGGAGTAAACTGCCTGCCTAGGCCGACTGGGCCTCTCTCTTCTCACGGCAACATAGTTGCAATTATAGAAGCCACGAAGCTGAACCAAACAGGAAGCTTCTGTTGCACCAGCGATGGAGGAAACTAAGGCAACATTCTTTCAGTTATAGAAGCCATGGAGTTGAAGCCAACAGGAGGCTTCATTACCTGCCTAGGCCTCAGCTTAAAGCAACAGTGTATCAATTATAGAAGATAAATAAACCCCAGAACCTGCTTCTAGCCAGCCTTGCTGGGACATTGGGTCAATGGGAGCTGTGGGCAGCCTGAAAGCCTGAAAACGGCCCTCAGCCCCTCACCCAGGCTTGCCACACCCCCATGGGGTGAGGGTCCACACTGGGGGGCTCAGCCAGCCTACAAACAGCTGTCATCCCATCACCCAGGCTGGCCAGGCACGCCAGCAGGTGGACATCCCCTGAGGGGTCCCAAACTTCGAGAGGGCACAGGCCGGGCTGAGGGACCCCCTTGAGTGCACAAATTTTTGTGCACCAGGCCCCTAGTAACATATAAGCAGATACACAAATACATGATAGAATTCCTGATTATATACACTTATAATGTGACAAGGGCAGGAAATAGATTTAAATCAAAGAAGAAGTTTGGTGACTATCTAAAAATTTATATACTCTTGGGTAACTGGATGGCTTTTGAAAACAAGAAAACCATTGCTTGAGTACACAAATTTAGTTACAAAGATTCATTATACCATGGCTTGGTGTTACATAAACAAAACATCCAAATTATGTTTATAAGTCATAATTTTTGTTATAAAATAAAAATTTACAGATAGAACATTCTTATGAATGTTTTCTTCACTGATTATTTTTATGTAAAAATGCAGAATAATTTTTTATATAATTTAGTTATCATCCTACTTAAGTGTAGATGCTAAATCCAATGACACCTGAAGGCTTTTTCCAATCCTTCAATGTGAGTCTCTTTTGAAGACTAATGAGGACATTCTTATTCAACATCACCATCTATTTTCACACTAAAATAGGAAACTTCGGTTCCTTAGTGGCTTAGCAATTAGACATTATCACGGCTGTGTTTTGAGATTGATTTTTGGTCAGGGAATGGAAAATTTTCAGTTTCCAATAGACAAATATTTGTCTTATCAGAAATACCTATTAGATCAAAGGCAAAATTATTCATGCAATAATTTTCATGAATAAAATCTTCAGTAATTGAATTTATGAACTAATTGGTATTTAGTTGATTTATTAAATGGATACTGATTAAGCACCTTGTAGGGTAAAGAAGTATTAGATAAGTCAAAATAGGAATGCAAAGACTTACAGTATAAGGTTAAGTTACTCTTTTGAAACCTTAAAATCTAAATAAGAATAATTGCCATAATTCTGAATGTAAATAATTATCATGTAAGACTGTATGAAAATAAGAATGTGTTCAAAATATTAACACAGAATAATATATCAGGTGAATATATTTCCCATACCTTTCAGAAATGTTTCTCAACTACTGTACTTGTATTATTTAAGAAACAGTCATATATTTTGACAGAGTCTAGCTGTAAAATCTCAAAATAAAATTTTTCAGGTTACCATTGGGGTGACTATGATTAAGTAGCTTTGGAAATAAACCACAATGCATATTTCTTAAAGTATCTTTTACTTGATTTGTTCCAAATGGCTTCATTGTGTGTGTTTTTTTCCTTTTGATAACACATTTTATTTCCCTTCTTTAATCTTTGTAGATACCATCCATGAACAGAAGAGCTAACAAGTTCTAAGAAGTCTGTGTTAGTGTAAGATTCACTGACTTCACAAAGTAACAAAAATCTGATTTTAGCTTATTGAATTCTTTTTATTTTTAGCCCAAACAGTTGCATATACTTTAGTACCTGCAGAAATAATGTGATGTGAAATCAATGAACTTTCACAAGAAGCCTTGCTACAATTGTACTGGGCTCAAAGATATTGTATTACTCACCAGGCTAAACTATAACCTTAGGAAAAATAGATTGCAGTCATTACCTTCACTCACACAACTGAACATGGTTAGGAAAAAATATGCAGTCTGAAATTACATTCATAATCTCAAGTAGGTCCATAAGATTGCCAGCAATCATGCTATATTTTTCTCGTCCAGCCACTCCCCCATACTCCTAGTTAATAATTTCACAATTTATTTTTTCTCAAGTCTTTTCTCTATTCTCACTCTCCTTAATGAGTTTCTTCCTATTTCATGCAAATAATAATAAAATCATAATTTCCAGAAGCATATGCCACAGAACTACCCATCTCCCTGCATTTAGGACCTACATTCAGTGGAATTAACTTTGAATAAATGTGAATGGGTAGATGAATCATCTCTGCTTCTAGGTGGGGCCAGCCCTCCGAACCTAGATGCAGAGATGATTCCCATACTTCATTAGGGACATGCTTGACTTATTCCCTGTCTTCCCTGCATCACCAAGTTTTCCCTGTCCCCTGGATTGGCATAGAATGTACTGTTAAGTTTCTTATCTTTAAAAAAAAAAATTGTCTTTGCTCTACTTCCTCCTTCAGTTCCCACCGCCTTTCTCTCCTTCAGTTGTAATAACATTCCTTGAAAGAGTTGTTTATACACAATGTCTGCATTCTTATCTCCTTGGCCTCTAAATGATTCTGTGCACTGGCTCAGTCTTGGTCTACTTCTCTTTTATATTTACACATAGAAAAAAAAACCTCGATGATTTCATCCAGTCTCTTTATTTAATACCTTCTCTATACCAGAGACTTCCAAATGTATAACTCTAGCCCCTCTCTGCTTCCAGAAATGGTATTAAATATATAAAATACACAAATGCTTGCTCATAAATATACATACAGATATGCCTATATCTGAGTGTGTGTATATATGACACAAATGCCTACTCAGAGTCTTTTCTTTAATGTCAAATAGCCATTTAAAACATCACCTATCTAACACCAAGCTCTTGTTATTGCCTTACCTCACACTTAGATCTAAACCTGCTCCTTCTAGAAGTCCTCTTCATCTCAATAAATGGTAAATCCATTCTTCCACAGCCTCAGGCCCCCAAACCTCAAGATTATCCTCACCTTCTCTGTTTCTCTCACAGCTCATGACTGAATCCTGCCAGATCCTTCAAAAAATATTCAGAATCTGAGCATATCAACCATCTATACTGCTATCACTCCAAACCAAGCCAACATCTTCTTTTACCTGAATTGAAGAAGTCACCTAATCAGGTCTTCCTGCTTCTGCTCTTATTCCTTTTAGATGTATTCTTAACAACTTAGTAAGAACAATCTAAAGCATGATTAGATTACAGCACTAATTTTCTGAAAACCATTTAATTCTTTAGGGAAATATAAAAGCCAAAGTTTGTATTTATTTTTTAAATATTTTTATTGATTTTTAGATATAGAAGAAGGGAGATGTAGAGAGAAACATCAAAGAGTAATATTGATTGGCTATACCCTATAAGCTCCCTGCTGGTGATTGAGCCCACAGCCCGGGCATGTGCCTTGACGGGGAATAGAATTGGCAACCCTTTTGGGCCAGGGATGATGCCCAACGAAGTGAACCACACCAGCCAGGGCAAAAGCCAAAGTTTTAAAAAAGACTCAGTAGTCCTTATATGAATTGCAACTCACCCACTTATCTTTACGCTCACCTTGTAGTCACATTGAGCTCCTTGATTTTTTTTCTAAGTAGAGTCTTTATTCCTTTTTATCAAGTATTTATTTTTTTATCTTTATTGTTCATACTAGGGGTCCGGTGCACAAAAATTTGTGCACTCAGGAGGTGGGGGGTGTCCCTCAGCCCGGCCTGTGCCCTCTTGCAGTCTGGGACACCTTGGGGGAGGGGAGGATGTCCACCTGCTGGCGTGTCTGGCCAGCCTGGGTGAGGGGCTGAGGGCCATTTTCAGGCTGCCCACAGCCCCTTCAGGGTTTGTGCACTGGTGGGGGGTGGGAGGGTTGGTGAGTGCAGGTGTGGACGTTTCCCACCTGAGGGCCCACGATCGCACATGCCTGGTGGGCTCCCACCGCTGAGGGGACACACCTGGCGCAGAGCTGAGTGGCGAGCCAGGGGTGGACGCTGGTGCAGGAACCCTCGGTGGGGCCCTGCTGCTGAGCAAACACACCATGGGTGGAGCTGGGCAGCAGACTGGCTTCAGATGCTCCACACTGTGCAGCAGATGCTCCCGCACACCCTGTGGAGGCCCCCGGGGGGTGGACGACGGCAGTGGGCCCTGGACAGGTGTTTTTGCACGCCCCTGAGGAGGCCCCTGGGGCAGAGCCAGGCAGCAGACCCAGGACGGCTGCTCCTGCACGCCCCACAGAGGCCCCCGGGGGGTGGAGCCAGGCAGCAGACCCAGGACAGGCGCTCCTGGACGCCCCGAGGAGGCCCCGGACTGGACCTCCCCCCACTGAGCTGACACACCGGGCACAGCTGTGCTGGTCATGGCGGCTCCCAGTGCAGAGCCACCCTGCCAGCCTCCATCTTGGCTGGGTTAATTTGCATACAGCTGTTCTGATTGGCTTGTAGGCATGGCTTAGGCATCCCGAAGAAATGGTCAATTTTAATATTATGCTTTTATTAGTTTAGATAATTGAAACACTGTTTCTTTAAGTTGAGGCCTAGTCAGGTACCAAAACCTCCAGTTTGTTTTAGCTCTGTGGCTTCTATAATTGAAACATTGTTACCATGAGCAGAGGCTCAGCCAGCCTAGGCAGGTAGTTGCAACAGAAACCTCTGGTTTGCTCTAGCTCCATGGCGACTGGCCTCCATCTTGGCTGGGTTAATTTGCATACAGCCACTCTCATTGGCTGGGAGGCGTGGCTTGGCTGGTGGGCATGGCTTAGGTGTCTTGGGTGATGGTCAATTTGCATATTACTCTTTTATTATATTAGATTATTACAGTTGTTTCTCTTTTTTCCCCCCATAGCTCCCCTCCTCCCAGTTCCCACCCTATCTACTGC
>PVJC01020682.1:6451-29052 GCA_004026665.1 Murina feae
CCCCCCCCCCCCCCCCCCCCCCGGTCAATGGTGTACCATTTTAAATCTGGTCACCTTACTTTTAGTCCAAGCTGAGAGTGTTTCTGCTGAAATAATTTTCTTAAGAGGTTTGGGGACATTAGGGAATTTTACTGATTTCACTCCACTTGATAAAAGCCACACCTCCAATTGCTTTCAAGAAAACCATTTCCCTATTTTAGGCATTGGTGAGATGGCTGAAGGAGAACCTCCCCCCAACCCCCACTTTCCCAGAGGCTCTCTGCTTTGATTGAAGTACACCTCTGTGTGATTGATTACTCCAACTTTTCATCTTTCTAAAGTTAATTCATTCATCAGTTGATTGGGTTGTATCCAGTTTGGGACTATCTTAACTAATAAAAGCGTAATATTGAAATTAACCGTTTCTTCGGGACGCCCAACAGCCAATCAGAGCGACTGTATGCAAATTAGCCCAGCCAACATGGCGGCCGCCACTCACGGAGTAAAGGGCAGCTTCCATTGCAGCAGGAGTGAAAGTGAAACTGCCTGCGCTGCTGCTCGCTTATCCTTGCCTGAAAGCAAAACATGTTTGCAACAATGTATAAATCATAGAATCCTCGGGAGCTGAGGGCCTGAGTCTAAGAGTAACAACATTGTCTCATTATAGACGCTGCGAGGTGAAGCAGAGAGGAGGCTTCCTTAGTAGGAGGCCTCGCCTTAAAGGAACAGCATCAATTATAGAAGATAAACAAACCCCAGAACCTGCGTCCAGCCAGCCTTGCTGGGACATTGGGTCAATGGGAGCTGTGGGCAGCCTTAAAGCCTGAAAGCACCAATCAACCCATCACCCACGCTGGCCACAACCCAATGAGGTGAGGGACGTTCCTGGGGGGCTTGGCCAGCCTACACACAGCCATCAGCCCGTCATCCAGCCTGGTCAGGCACGCCAGCAGGTGGACATACCCAGAGGGGTCCCATACTGTGAGAGGGCACAGGCTGGGCTGAGGGACCTCCCAAGTGCACAGAGTGGCTGCAGGGCAGAACAGCACAGGACCCAGGACCCCTGAGTGGAAAAGAGGCAGCAGGGTTGGCGGCCTACTTGGCAGCTGCCCAGGCCCTTTGAGGGGCACCGGGGAGCGGGAAAGAGGTGGCGGGGGGTCTCAGCCTGCTTGGCGGCTGCCCAGGCCCTTTGCTGGGCACCGGGGAGCGGGAAAGAGGCGGCGACCTGCTTGGCGGCTGCCCAGACCCTTTGCTGGGCACTGGGGAGCGGGAAAGAGGTGGCGGCCTGCTTGGCAGCTGCCCAGGCCCTTTGTGGGGCATCGGGGAGCAGGAAAGAGGCAGCAGGGGGTCAGCAGCCTGCTTGGTGGACTTTCCAGGCCCCTTGCAGGGCACCGGGGAGCAGGAAAGCAAGGCAGCAGGGTACCGATGAGTGGGAAAGAGGCAGCGGGGGCGTCTTGGCCTGCTTGGCAGCTGCCCAGGCCCTTTGTGGGGCACCGGGGAGCAGGAAAGCCCAGGCTGCAGGGGCCAGGGTCCTGCTTGACGGCTCCCCAGACCCTTTGGTGGCACCGGGGAGTGGGAAAGGAAGGCAGCAGGGGACCGGTGAGTGGGAAAGAGTTGGCGGCCTGCTTGGCGGCTTCCCAGGCCCTTTAGGGGGGCACTGGGGAGTGGGAAAGCAAGCTCTTGGGGGTTGGGGGCCTGCTTGGTGGCTCCTCAGGACCCTTCCGGGGATCAGGGAGCAGGAAAAGGCTGGCCTGACCATGAGGCGGGGTTTTCCCTGCTTTCTGGTGGCTGGAGGAAGATGGGCAGTAGGCAAGCTTGGGAGGCAGGCAGCACCCACCCCTGGCCACAGCTCAAAAAAGAGAACAACTTGCAGGGGAGGGCAAGAGTCTGAGAGATCAACATAGAGGGGGGGCCTGCTCTAAGCCTCCACAGTGTGCCTGGGGGCAGGCCCCCAGCAGGTAGATACACACAGGAGGACTGCTCTGACCCTCAGATGCAGCTGGGGGCAGGTCCCCAGTGGCAACACACACACACACACACACACACACACACACACACACACACACACACACACAAAAGGCGCCTGGCAGACTGGGGCCATCATAGGACATCCACTGAGGGGTTCCAGTCTGTGAGAGGGGCAGGCTGGGCTGAGGGGCCCCCCCATTCCCCCCCCCCCATGCACGAATTTCGTGCACCGGGCCCCTAGTCTACATATATAAAAGCCCAAGCAACTGGCTGACTGGCCAGTTGTTTGACCAGTAGCTATGACATGCATTGACCACCAGGGGGCAGATGTTCAATGCAGGAGCTGCCAAGCTGCAGTGACTTGGCAGCTGTGGTTCTCTGGTGATGCACCTGGAACCAGAGAGGAGGGAGCCCAATTCTAGGGTGTGTCACCTGAGAACCATCCTCTAGCAATCCAGGACCCCTTGGGAGATGTTGGAGAGCCTTGTCCCGATCTAAGCAGGTGAGGCAGAGGGACCCCACCGGTGCATGAATCCATGCACTGGGACTATAGTTGTGAATAATGTTCAAATAAACTCTTGTTTGCCCACGTTTTTATTTCTCTCAAGTACCTACTTAGGAATGGAATTGCTGGGTAATGGGGAAAAAAATAACAAAACATGACAAAAACTGCTAAACTTTTTCCAAAGCAGGTGTGTCATTTACACTGCTACCAGTAATACATGCAATTTCCGATTGCTCAGTATTTTGAATTTTAGCCATTTTAATAGGTATGTAGTAATATATCTTTGTGATTTTAATTTGCATTTCCCATTGACAACATTTTGAGCATTTTCATATGTTTATTGTTTATTATATATTTCTTTGCATAATGTCCATTCAAGTTGCTTTTTCCATGTTTTTAATAGTTTGTCTTTTTATTTTTGAGTTGGATGGATTTCTAAAAATATATTCTGAAAAAATATTTGTGTTTTTTTTTTCAGATATAGGTATTACAAGTCATTTGGGTACTTTGATGAACAAGATTTACCATTTACAGATCCTGGAATGTATATGGCACATGTGAGAGATCACACAGCAAGGTCTTGAGTGTGGTTGGGGGAGGGAGAAAAAAAATGGACCTGGGCTCTGCTTTTATTAGGGGCCTATGGTGGGGTGTCTAGGGTTTTATGGTTCATTCTTTAAATAATTTAAAGCATACAAGTGGAAATTAGGGTGCAGGAAGGGACACTAATATAGACAAAAATGTTTTTAAAATTTTTCATTTCGGATGCCATAAAGAAACAACTATTTTTTTGCTTTGTGACCTTGTGTCCTATAGCCTTGATAAACTCACATTAGTTCTAGTAGTTGCATTGAATATTCCTTCAGTTTTTTAAGTTCACAACAAAATTGAGCAGAGGGTATAGAGATTTCCTATATATCCCCTGCCCTAATACACACACAGCCTCCTCCATTATAAATAATTACTACAGATTGAGTGATGCATTTGTTACAATTGATATATCACTATCATCCAAAGTTGATGGTTTACATTATGGTTCACTCTTGGTGTTGTATATTCTATTGGTTTGGACATATGTGTAATACATCCATTGTTATAGTATAACTAGGGGCCCGGTGCACAAAAATTTGTGCACTCGGGGGGTGGGGGTCCCTCAGCCCAGCCTGTGCCCTCTTGCAGTCTGGGACACCTTGGGGGGGATGTCCACCTGCTGGCATGTCTGGCCAGCCTGGGTGAGGGGCTGAGAGCCATTTTCAGACTGCCCACAGCCCCTTCAGGGTTCGTGCACTGGGGGGTGGGAAGGCTGGTGAGTGCAGGCCTGGACGTTTCCCACCGGAGGGCCCATGAGTGCACACGCCTGGTGGGCCCACACCGCTGAGGGGACACACCTGGCGCAGAGTTGGGTGGCGAGCCAGGGGCGGACGCTGGTGCAGGATCCCTCGGTGGGGCCCTGCTGCCGAGCAAACACACCCGGGGTGGAGCTGGGCTCTGAACTGGCTTCGGATTCTCTGCACTGTGCAGCAGACGCTCCCGCACGCCCTGTGGAGGCCCCTGGGGGGCAGATGAAGGTAGCGGACCCTGGACGGGTGTTCCTGGACACCTTGCGGAGGCCCCCAGGGCAGAGCCAGGCAGTGGACCCAGGACAGGCATTCCTGGATGTCCTGCAGAGGCCCCAGGGGGGCAGAGCCAGGCAGCAGACCCAAGATGGCTGCTTCTGCACACCCTGCAGAGGCCCTGTGCTCCTGCATGCCCTGGGGAGGCCCCCAGGGGGTGGAGCCAGGCAGTGGACCCGGGACAGGCGCTCCTGGATACCCCTTGGAGGCTCCCGGGGGTGGAGCTAGGCAGCAGACCCAGGACAGCTGCTCCTGGAGGCCCCGAGAAGGCCCTAGGCCAGACCCCCCCCCCCCCCACTGAGCTGACACACCTGGCACAGCTATGCCGGCCGGCCGTGGAGGCTCCCAGTGCAGAGCTGCCCTGCCAGCCTCCATCTTGGCTGGGTTAATTTGCATACAGCCGCTCTGATTGGCTGGTGGGCATGGCTGTGAGCAGAGGCTCAGCCAGCCTAGGCAGGCAGTTGCAACAGAAGCCTTTGGTTTGCTCTAGCTCCATGGCTGTTGGCCTCCATCTTAGCTGGGTTAATTTGCATACAGCCACTCTGATTGGCTGGTGGGCATGGCTGTGAGCAGAGGCTCAGCCATCCTAGGCAGGCAGTTGCAACAGAAGCCTTTGGTTTGCTCTAGCTCCATGGCTGTTGGCCTCCATCTTGGCTGGGTTAATTTGCATACAGCTTCTCTGATTGGCTGGTGGTAACGGTCAATTTGCATATCACTCTTTTATTATATTAGATGGTATCATATTGAGTATTTTTATTGCCCTAAATTCTGTGTTACACATATTAATTTCTCCTTTTGTCCAAGCCATGACAACTGCTGATATTTCTACTGCCTCCACTGTTGCTTTTCCCAGAATGCTATATAGTTGGAACCAACAATATGAGGCCTTTTTAGATTGACTTCTTTCATTTAGTAATATACATGTAGGGTCCTTTTATGTCTTTTCATGGCTTCATAGATGATTTCTTTCTAGCACTGAATAATATAATCATTGTCTAGATGCACCACAGTTTATTTATACATTCATCTACTGAAGGATATCATGGTTACTTCCAAGTTTTGGCAATTAAGAATGGAGCTGCTATAAACATCTGTGGGTAGATTTTTTTTGTGTGTGTATATCAGTTTTCAGCTCATTTGGATAAATAACAGGGAGTGAAATTGTTAGATATATGGTAAGAGTATATTTAGTTATCTAAGAAAATGCCAAAAGAGCTTCCAAAATGCCTGCACCATTTTATGTTCCCACCAGCAACGAATGAAAGCTCCTCTTGTTCCACATCCACAACATTTGATACGATCAGTGCTCTGGATTTTGGCTATTCTAACAAATGTGTAGAGGCATCTTGTTTCACTTTCTATTTGCCTAATGATATATGATCTGGGACATCGTCTTATATGCTTATTTGCTATTAATGTCCTCCCAGCTTTTTTGAAATATAATTGACATATAACACTGTCTACATTTAAGGTATACGATGTGATGATTTTTTGAGATTTATTCTCTTAGCAACTTTTAAGTGCCCTATCTAATAAAAGAGTAATATGCAAATTAGACATCACTCCATCACAAAGATAGCTTCCCCCATATCCACAAGATGGCAGTGCACAGTTCAGCTCAGCCCTGCCACTGAAGTGGTCAGGACTGTTAGCCAGGCAGGTTGTGGGGGAAGCGGGGGGCCCGAAGGGTGGAACAGGTGATCAGCGGGGGTTTGGGGTCCCCTGCCCAGGCCAGAGGCCTTCACCAGAGGCCTCAGGCATGGGCAAGGGCAGAGCTGGTGATCAGAGGGTATGAGGGTTCCCTATCCAGGCATAAGGCCTGGGCCAGAGGCCTCAGGCCTGGGTAGGGGCAAGGCTGGAGATCGCAGGGGCCTGGGCTCTGCAGAGCCAGCGATTGGAGGGGCAGGGGTGGAGCCTGCAATTACAGGGGTCTGGGCATCTGTGGAGCCAGCAAAACAGAGGTCTGGGGGTCCCCTGCACAGGCCTGTAGCCTTAGCCAGAGGCTAAAGAGTGGAGCTGGCAATGACAGGGGCTTGGGGGTCTCCTGCCCAGGCCTGTAGCTTTGGCCAGAGGCTGCAGTGGGGCAGGGGCAGAGCTGGCAGTCTCAGGGCCTGAGCAGGGGCGGAGCTGGTGATCGGAGGGAAGGGGGTGGAGCCTGCAATTGCAGGGGTCTGGGCACGGGCAGAGCCAGCAATGCAGCGGTCTAGGGGTCCTCTGCCCAGGCCTGTAGCCTTGGCCAGAGGCTGTAGTGGGGCAAGGGCAGAGCCCATGATCGGAGGGGAATGGGGGGCCCATGAACAGGCTGCAACCTTGGCCAGAGGCTGCCAGTGGGGCAAGGGCAGAGCTGACGATGGCAGGGGGAAGGAGCAGAGCTGCTGATCACAGAGGCCTGGGCTCTGTGAAGCTGGCGATCAAAAGGGCTTGGAGGTCTTCTATCTAGGCCTGCAGCCTCAGGCAGAGACTGCAGGCCTGGGCAGGGGTGGAGCTGAGATTGGAGGGGCAGAGGTGGAGCCTGTGATCAGAGTGAACTACAGAGGAAACACCTTTTATTACTGCTCATTGGCTAAGCTCCTATATGCCACTGGTAATATTCGTAGTAACTTGGGTAATAAGAACCCAAAAAGGCAATCTAGGATTTTTCCACCTCACTCCTGGAGAAAAAAATGAAGGTCCACTGCAGGAAGGCTAAGAAATGTCATATCCTGCCTTAGCCAATTTGGCTTAGTGCTTAATGCCTCAGCCTGCTGACTGCAGGGTCTGGGTTCAATTCTGACCAAGGGCATGTACCTAGGTTGCATGTTCCTCCCTGGCCGAAGCCCAAGTCAGGGCATATGCAGGAGGCAACCAATCAAAGTGTTCCTCTCACTTTGATTTTTCTCTCTCTTTTTCTCTTCTCCTCCACATTCTCTAAAAATCAATGGAAACATATCCTCAGATGAGGATAAAAAAGAAGAAAGAAAGAAAGAGAGAAAGAAAGAAAGAAAGAAAGAAAGAAAGAAAGAAAGAAAGAAAGAAAGAAAGAAAGAAAGAAAGAAAGAAATTTTATATCCTATGAAACACACATCTTAAAAATGCCTAAAGAAACTCATTTTTTTCATGGTAAAGGGAATGGAGTCTGTGTTGATGAAAACATCTTGGTGGCTGTGGTGACTGGCAGTGGCTGCAGCAGTGAGGTGATGGCGCTGGTGGCTTCCCCTGATTAGCCTGGTTGCCTCCCACAAAGGGAGGCCAGATTGTGGCTTAGGCCCACTCCCCAAGGAGAGCAGGGAGCAGGCCTAAGCCATCAGTAGGACATCCCTTGAGGGATCCCAATATGCGAGAGGGGGCAGGCTGGGTTGAGGAACCTCCCCCCCCCCCCCCCCCAGTGCACGAATTTTGTTCATCGGGCTCCTAGTATAAAGTAATATTGTTAACTATAGTCAGCATGCTGTACATTGGATCCTCAGAATTTACACATTTTGGAATTGGAAGTTTGTGCTCTTTGACCACCTTCACCTATTTCCCCACCAACCTTGCTCTTGGCAAACACCAGTCTATTCTCTGATTCTATGAGTTCAGTTTTTTTTTAAAGATTCTCCACATAAGTGAGATCATACAGTATTTGTCATTAGTTGTCTGACTTAGTTCACCTAGCATAATGCCTAAAAGAGTCATCAATTTTGTTGCAAATGGCAGGATTTTTCTTTTTTATGGCTGAATAATATTCCATTGTACATACAGACGTTCCTTAATTTATGATGGGACAATGTCCTGATAAAGTTGAAAACATTATTAAATTGACAATGCATTGAATACATCTAACCTACCAAATATTGTAATTTAGTCTAGTCTACTTTAAGTATATTCAGAACAGTTACATTATCCTTCCATTGGGAAAAATTATGGAACACACTGTAGCCTATTAGTTGTTTATTACTGTGATTGCAGAGCTGACTGGGAGCTACAGCCACTGCCCAGCATCATGAGAGAGTATCATATCACATATCAGTAGCCCAGGAAAATATAAAAATTCAAAATACAAAATATAGTTTCTACTGAGTGTGTATTGCTTTAGCACCTTCATAAAGTAAAAAAAAAAAGTAAGTCAAACCATCATAAGTCAGGAACTATCTATGTATACCATAACTTCTTCATCCATTTATCTGTTGATGAAAACTTAGCTTTTTTCCATGTCGTGGCTGTTGTAATTAATGCTGCAATGATCATGGAGGTGCATAAATACTCAGAGGTGGAATATCTGGATAATATGCTAGTTCTATTTTTATTTGGGGGGAAACCCCATACTGCTTTTTATAATGCTGTGTCAATTTACATCCTATTAACAATGTATAAGAGTTCCCTTTTCTTCATGTACTCATCAACATATATTTCTTGTCTTTTTTTTCATCATAACCCTTCTTAACATGATCAAGGTGATATTTCATTGTGGTTTTTTAATTTGCATTTTCCTGATGACACTAAGCACCTTTTCATTTTAATGTACCTGATAGCCATTTATGTCTTCTTTGGAAAAGTGTCTATTTGGTTTCTCTGTCCAATTTTCAATTGGTGTATTTATTTGTGTGTGTGTGTGTGTGTGTGTGTGTGTGTGTGTTTGCTATTGACTTATATAAGTTTCTTTCTTGTGTATTTTGGATATTAACCCCTTATGAAATATTTGGTTTGCATATATTTTCTCCCATTCCATAGAATGCCTTTTTATGTTGTTGATGTTTTCTTTGTTATGCAGCAGCTTTTTAGTTTGATAGAGTCGTACTTGTTTAATTTTGTTTGTGTTGCTTGTGCTTCATTGTTATATCCAAAAATCATTGCAAAGACCAACATCAAGGAGCTTTTTCCTCTATATTTTCTCCTAGGAAAATTATGGTTTCAGGTCTTACATTAAATTCTTTATTCAACTTTGAGTTAATTTTTGAGTGTGGGGTGGTTTTATTCTTTTGTATGTGAATATACAGTTTTGCCAACATCATTGTTAAAGAGAATATCTCTTCCTCATTGGGTATCCCTGGCTCCCTTGTTTAATTTTAGCTGACCATATATGCATGGGTTTATTTCTGGGCTTGATTCTTTTCTATGTGTCTATTTTTATTGGTGTATTATAATTGTTTGATTACTCTAGTTTTGTTTTATAGCTTGTAATCAAGAAGTGTAATGCTTCCAGCTTTATTCTTCTTTCTCAATATTATTTTGGCTATTAGAGTTCTTGTGCTTCCACACAAATTTTAGGATTATTTTTTTCTATTTCTGCGAAAAGTGCCATTGGAATCTTCATAAGTATTGCATTGAATTTCAAAATCACTTTGGGTATTATGAACATGTTAAAAAATGTCAATTCTCCCAGTCTATGAACACAGGATATCTTTCCATTCAGTTGTATTTACTTCAGTTTCTTTCACCAATGTCTCACAGTTTCAGCGTAGAGACCTTTCGCCTCCTTGGTTAAATTTATTCCTAAGTATTTCTTTATGCTGTTGTAAATGGAATTATTTTATTACTCTTCCAGATAGGTCATCATTAGAGTAAAGAAATACAACTGATTTTTTATGTTTATTGTGCATCATGCAACCTTCCTGAATTTGTTTATTAGCTCTGATAGTTTTTTGGTGGTCTTTATAGGTTTTCTAGATATGATTGTGTCATCTGAAAACAGTAACTTCTTTCCAATTTGTATGACTTTTTTTTTGTTCTTGCTTTATTGCTCTGGCTAGGACTTTCAGTACTATGTTGAATAGGAATGATACCTTGTCTTATTCCTGATCTTAGAGGGAAAACTTAAATCTTTTCATTGTGGAGTATGATTTTAGTGTGGGATTGTCATATAGGGCCTTTATTATTTTAAGGTGTAGTCCTTCTATAATCAATTTGTTGATAGTTTTTATCATGAATAGTTTTTGAACATTGCCATATTCTTTTTCTGCATCTATTGAGCTGATAATATAGTTTTTAGATGCATCATATTTATTGCATTGCATACATTGAAACCAATCTGACATCTCAGGGGTGAGTCACACTTGATCATGGTGAATCATCATTTTAATGTACTGAATTGGTTTGCTTGTATATTGCTAAGACTTTTTGTATCTATATTCATCAGGGATATTGGCCTGTAGTTTTGTTTTCTTGTAATACACTTATCTGGCTTACATATCAACATAATGCTTGCCTTATAAAACAAATTTTGGGTGTTCCTTCTTCAATTTATTTGGAAGAGTTTGAGAACGATTGGTATTCATTCTTTAAATGTTTGATAGATTTTATCTGTGAAACCATCTTGTCCTGGGCCTTTCTTTGTTGGAGATTTTTATTATTGATTTAATCTCCTTGTTAGTAATTGGTATGTTCATATATTCCATTTCTTTATGATTAATCTTGGTAGGTTTTATGCTTCTAGGAATTTATCCATTCCTTCTAGGTTATCTAATTTGTTGGCATATAGTTGTTCATAATGGTCTTTAAAGTTTTTTTTTTTATTTCTGTGCTATCAAATGTATACCTTCCTTCAATTTATAATTTTACTTATTTTGATCTTCCCTCTTTTATCTTTTAATCAAAGTAAAGATTTGTCAGTTCTGTTAACTTTTCTTTGAACAGTCATATATGTCTTTTTAAAAAAAGTTATTTATATATATTTACCCACATAGTTAACATTTCTGGTGCTTTTCTTTCTTTCTTGCAGATTTGTGATTCCATATGATGTTAGCTCTTTTCAGTCTGTGTAACTTCCTTTAGCATTTTAGTGCAGGTCAGCTGGTGACAATTCTGTCAGATTTCTTTTATTTACAATGTCTTTATTTTGACTTCACTTTGAAAAACAACAACAATATTTTCTTGGGATATAATATTCTGGTTTGACAGTTTTCCCCCCTGGAATTTTAAATATGACCTTTCATTGTCTTTATGTTTTCACTTCTTTTGAAAAGTTAGTCATGGTGGGGGAATCATAGGTGGAGCACAGAAGATGATTAGCGTAGTGAGAATTCTCTGTATGATACTATAATGATGGATATATATCATTACACATTTGTCCAAACTTACAGAACATACAACACAATGTAAAATATGGACTCTGGAAGATAATGATGTGTCAATGTAGATTCATTAATTGTAACAAATGGACCACTCTATGGGGAACATTGATACCTGGGAAGGCTATGCAAGTGTGGGGGCAGAGGGCATTTAGGAAATCTTTGAAGCTTCTTAACTTTGCTGTGAACCTAAAAAATGCTTTTAAAAAATCTTTAAAAAATAAACAACAACAAAAAGTAATAGTTTTGTCTTCCATTTGTGATGTGTCATTTTTCTCTTTCTGCTTTCAAGATTTCCTTTACTTTGTTTTTTGCTACTTTTTCTATGATATGTTTACAGCCAAGTTTGTTTTGTTTTTATCTACATGGGATCACCAAGTGTGTTGGATCTATAAAATTATGTTTCCACTAAATCTAAACTATTAAAGGAACCATTGGCTAAGTGGTTTTTAAAATATTTTAAGTTGTTTATGAAGAAAAGTTTTAGAACTAAATCTGTGAACAGTACTAAGATATTATTGGAAGTACAGATATAGGTAAAAACAGAATATAATCTGTCTGATACAAAGTATAATTTATAAAGTAAAAAAATATATAGAAAAGGGTAAGCCAATGACTTTAAAAGTAAAACTAATATCTTTGAAATGAATTATAAATGTATTCTTAGTGTAGCTATTACTTGTATGCATATCACTCAAGAGATTGTAAGATGATTCAGATTCTTGCTCTGACAACTTTTCCCTTCTTCTTTCCAGTTCTGCTTTTTATTCTTCTTTATTCTTTCTCTCTTTTCTTTTCTTCATCTACAGGCCTTCCAGAACCTGGCATTTCTAATATGTCATAGATATTAATTTATAAAGAATAAAAATGCAAGTTCTAACTCTGAACATTTAAATGAAGCTTGGGAATTAAAACTAATATATCTTAACTCCAAATTGAGTTTTATAAAACATAGAATTTATTGAAGTCATCTTTTGCATATTAAAAACTCAAATAGTAAGTAAATAAAATTGATTATAAACCAGAGATATTGTTCATTAAAATTTACTGTAACAGGTAAGAGAAAAATATTGATATTAATGAGAAAAAGTTTATTATACATAAGAAAAATTATTCATATGAAACCAAACTTTTAAAAAATAATTCCAAGAAAATCAGATGTCTTTTTTCATCTTCCTTTTCTCTAGCTTGTAAGTTACCTCAGCTTAATTCATATTTCTGAAACCTGACAGTTATGAGATGTTTATGAACAAGAATGGTTTGTAATAAAGATTAAATCAATATGACTTGGTATATGCTGTATCCTTACATAATGCATTGCACTTTCCCAGTACTTTCTTAGATTTAGGAGTTTAATTTATAGTAGAAGCAGGAGGCCTGATCTCTCTACCTGTGGTTCCATCTTGAACATAATTAAAATTCTTGTGTAGGAGGGACCTATCCGTTGCTGTGAAATGTAATCAAGCATTCTTTCTTGGCCTATAGTTAATCATTGGCAATCTTCTTCATTTTGAATCATCTGCCCCCTTCACATCCTTAATCACCAGTGTACTATCCTCACAGCATCTGTGTTTGCTGGTCTTCTACTTGATGCCTGAAGAGCCATTCCTCACCCTGCCTCTTCTCTGCTTAGTATTTGACTTCTGCATGACTTCCCTGTCAACTGGCTTTCCACTGGGTACAGCTAATTGATGAGAGATTGGAGGGTGAGGGAAGGGAGAAGACAGGGCATTGCTTTTCTCTCCCACGGTCTTGGTGACCAGTCTGGTAGCAGCAATACCTGTGACACTCCAGCTCCCAGCAGGCAGACCTGAGGCGGTTCCAGCTTCTATTAGGTGGTGCTGGTCTCAGGTCTCAGATGGCATTACCTGTTCCTTTTGTCCCCAGTCTCAGCAGTGGCTTCTTGCCGTTGGTAACCTCTGGCTTATTGGCTGCCTCAGTTTGGCTTCTCAACTCTCCACCCCTATACTCACATCCCTACAGTAAATTTCCATTGTTGTAAATACTTGAAGAACTTTTGTTTTCCTGGTTAAATATTAGTGGATACTATCCACTTACAAATTGCCTTATTCTCTGATTGTCTGTAACAGTATCTATTACTATAATCATGATTCTCAATAGTGGGCCACTGACCAATACAAAAATTCAAAGTTTTCCTTTAGTTCTTACAGAAAATGAACTACAACTCTATAGACCCTTTTTATGTATAATAAGAGCTACTTACTAGTAATCTAGTAGATAAGTTACTAAAGATTATAATCATCTAATATCCATATAGAAAAATGCTTTTAATAACATTGATGAAAAATATTTCTGAATATTGTATAACACTAGGGACCCAGTGCACAAAAATTTATGCACTTGGGTGGGGGGTCCCTCAGCCCGGCCTATGCCCTCTCACAGTCTGGGGCCCCTCAGGGGATGTCCACCTGTTGCCATGCCTGGCCAGCCTGAGTGAAAGGCTGATGGCTATTTGCTGACCGGCCAAGTCCCCCAGTGGGGACCCTCACCCCATGGGGGTGTGACAAGCCTGGGTGAGGGGCTAAGGACCGTTTGCAGGCTGCCCACAGCCCCTTCAGGGTTCGGATCCCTACTGGGGTGCCTAGCCAGCCTGGGTGAGGGACTGAGGGCTATTTTCAGGCTGCCCATAGCTCCCATTGACCCAATGTCCTAGCGAGGCTGGCTGGAATCAGGTTTCTGGGGTTTATTTATCTTCTATAATCGAAACTTTATTGCCTTGAGTGGAGGCCTAGGCAGGCAACCAAGCCTCTTGTTTGCTTCAGCTCCATGGCTTCTATAATTGAAACATTGTTGCCTTGAGCAGAGGCCCAGCCAGCCTAGGCAGGCAGTTTCCTCCATTGCTGGTGCAACGGAAGCCTCTTGTTTGCTCTAGCTCCATGGCTGCCGGTCGCCATCTTGGCTGGGTTAATTTGCATACAGCCACTCTGATTGGCTGGTGGGTGTGACTTATGTGTAACGAAGTGAGGGTCAATTTGCATATTACTCTTTTATTAGATTAGATGGGATAATATCTCCCTGATTAGCATGTAAACTTTAAATCTATGTATTAAATTTTAAATTTAGTGCTCGTCATGCAGGTTGCCGCAGGTCCCAATACCCTCAAGCCTGTCTCCTGGGCTCGCCCCAGAAGTGCCTCCTTGACATAAATTTTAAATTTAAAAAGTAGAATTAAACCATTTTAAAGCTTTTAAAAAATACAGGTTCCTGGAATCTAATCCAGGCTTATCGGAGACTCATTGTAGAAGAGGGGCAGACCTCTGTGCTTTTAACAGCCTTCCCTGGTGACTGTTCAGTGCTATCTCCTCATTTTCATAGTGGTGTTTGGAAAGATAGCATACAAATAGAGGGCTGAGCACAAATAACATTTCCCAAAGTCCCAGTTGCCTATTTGGTTATTGCCTTTTGCCTCTGAGAAGATTACAGGGACTGAAAAGAAACAATGGACCTGGTATTTGAAGCCTTCAAATCCACTTCAGACATTTATGGTGTAATCACTTCCTTGAAGCTAGTATCTTTTGAGGTTGATTGCAAAACACTTAGTCATCTGAGGTGTGACTATTTCTGTCTGAAGGACAGGAAAGGGGGAAATTTTTACTCATGTCAATTAATAAAGAAGTCCTGGAAAGATCTTATATTTCCAGAAAGTAAGTCAACCTAGTAACACTTCTAGTCTTCTTTGTACTTGTTTTGAATTATCTGCAACTCAGATTTAGTCTGGGTGAGAAATAAAAGTCCAAAACCAATGTTTTCTGAATATGAATCCACCTTCAATTTCCCATAAACTCTTCCTTGGGATTTTTCACATATGCTCACTCTGGGAGAGACTGGTAGCTTTCCCTCATTTCCGTTCTCCCATTTACATTGGTGTTAGGATTTTCAGAGGGGCACATGGCTGCCAGAACAAGTCTACATTTCCCAGTCTTGCTTTCGGCTGGGTGCAGCATATGATTTAGCTCAGGTCAAAGGTTAAGTGTGGAAGTGATATATGTAATGTCTGGGTATATAAGGGAAAGGTCCATGCTTCCCACTCACTTTCTCCTTTCCTCTTCCTTAGGAGCTGGCATGCAGATGTGGTGGTAAGGAAGTGGGGCATGGTGAGGATGAGGGTAAAACAGAAACTGGAGAGGAGGGGTCAGGGATTTGAGGTGTCCACGAAGCACAGCCACTATATCAGCTAGGATTTTGCAAGAAAGAGAAATAAACACTTATTACTTAGAGTCAGTGCTACTGGTCAGTGTTGCATACCAGCACACTCATGCTCTAACATGTGGGGGGAGTTATTTTAGTTGCCATTTACCATCTGCTCCAGCAGTTTCTAGACCATGGAGAGTGCCAGGGCCTTTGAGGCAGCTTGACTGGCACCAGATGTTGGAGGGACCTATACGTTGTTGTAGAAGCAATTCCTACAGAGGCCGAAGTAGCCAGAGTCTGCTGCCCCCGAAGCTCACTCGAGGTTTCTTCTCTGTGACTTATAAAGCTTTCTGGGTGACAGCTCCAACCACGGGAACCATCAGCTGCCTCTTACTCATGGTTAGCTATGTCACAATCCCAGGGTGAACGCAGTTTAAGCTTATTTCAAGTCAGGCAATTAGCATTAATTATTGAGAAGCTATTATATTGGGATTTCTGCCAGGTTCTACTGATAGAAAGATCTGAAAGAGAGCACTGAGTCCAATGAGGATCTTATTTAGGGGATAGAATATGGAAGTATTAAGTTCGATGGCACATTAGAGATCTTCTAGTTCAGCCTCCCAGTTTGTAAATGTAGAGCAATCAAGGCTCAGAGAAGCTGTGATGGGCCCAATCACATATCCTGTTCATGTCATATTGTCTCCCAGTGCTGTCTTCATCATAATATATCATCTATCCGTCATTCAGAGTAGGGCTCCTCAAACTTTCCCATGAAGCATTGGGATCTGTTAAAACAGCCTGTCTGGGGTGGGGCCTGGGAGTATGCATTTCTAAGCCGCGCCTAGGAAATGCCAGTGCTACTATCCTTTGTACCTGACTTTGAGTAGCAAAGGCTCAGAGAAGGTAAAGGTAAAGTGCTAAAGAAATGTTACAAATAGTAATCTTGGAAGAAATCCTAGTGAGCTTCCTACCTCTAGCAGGGTGAGGAATGTCCTGCTGGAGAAATCATTTCATCTGGCCCTGCCAAGGCATTAGGGGTGAGTTAAATGTTTGACAAAGTATAGCAGGCTAATTTTTAATTTGATAATTTTATATGGCCCACAAATGATATTATAAATATTCAAATGGCCCTTGGCAGAAAAAAGTTCCCTAACCCTGCAGTGGGTTGGGGGTTAGAGAGGTATGGAGGAGGGTCCATGTATGACCAGAGCACGAGACAGCTTTGAATATAGGACAGTATGATGGAGATGGCATGCCTGCTAACTCACTAGTTGCATCCTTTGTACTGTATGATCAGTGAACTTCAGGCCATACCCTCCTCTATTGAGAGAAAGCTCCACCCTGGAATGACTTAGTATGTAACTAAGAAGATTGGACTTGAAACACACTACAAAGAAGCTTGAAGGAAAGTGTGTAGGGTGGGTCCTCTGAGAACCCAAACAGCTAATAATCTTGAGAGGGGTTGCATTGTCCTAATTAATTTTAATGTATCCCAACTACCGATTTCCAAGCCTACTGGAAAGGTTTATAAATTTTTGCACTCCATAAATTAGCTAGAACACAGGACGGGTGTGGCCATTGTCATTGTGCTCTGGTTGTCATAACAAAATACCACAGAGTTGGGGGTGAGACAACAGACACTTATTTTCCCACAGTTATGGAGCCTGGAAGTCCAAGACCAAGGTTCCAGCAGAGTTTAATTTCTGGTGAGAGCTTCTTTTGGTTGCATGCAGCCACCTTCTCCCTGTGTCCTCACAGGGTAGAAAGAGAGCAGGTGAGCTCTCTGGCGTCTCTTTTATAAAGATACTAGAGGCCCGGTGCATAAAAATTCATGCACTGGAATGGGGGGTCCCTCAGCCTGGTCTGCCCCCTCTCACAGTTTGAGAGCCCTCAGGGGCCAGAGGCGACCAGGCGATCAGGGGAAGGCGATGTACCCCTCACACCTCTGCTGCTGTCATTGCAGCACAAGCCTTGGCCGGCCCTGGTTACCTGAGCCTTGGGCGGTCCTGTGCAGCTGCCATCCAAGGCTTGCCTGCACCTCAGGCTGGCCCTGGGTAGCTGGGGGGCTGAGGGATTGGGGGACTCTGGAGTCAGGCGTGTGGAGCGGCTGGACCCGCCTGGGGGTGGGCCCAGCCATACAGCATGCCTGCTGCCCTGTCAAGGCTGAGGGGACTGGGTGCCATCATCTTGTGGCTGTGAGGGTCACCATCTTTGAGGACATGGCAGTCAATTAGTATATTCCCTCTTTATTAGATAGGATTAATCATATCATATCTAGTGGGCTCTTCTGATCTCATTTAACCTTAATACTTCCTTACTCCAAATATAGACACATTGGGTTATGGCTTAAACATATGAATTTGGGGGGACAGAATTCAATTTGCAGCAACTACCTTAGTTGGAGGGCAATCTTCTCCTGACCAGTTTTCCTTCTAGAGATCATTGGAAGTGAAAACAGTGAGCAGATGAGTATGAAGTAATGCTGCTTGAAAATGTGATTTTTTTGTGAAACCCACTATTGTGTTTGGGATTGATGTCTTCTTCACAATATCTTTCTACCCTGGAAGGACTTCCCATTCCTTCTTGGTTTGTCTGAGGAGACAATCAACCTCCAGATGCTACTTGTTAGGGTCTCAGGGCCTTTTCTTTCCTTGCTCCAAAGTCTGAAGCAAATTATACTGTGCTTTGGGTCAGCCCAATGACCGGAGAAAATGTCATTCTCAGATTGTTTTAAAGGCAGCCAGGGGAATGGAAGGTGTGTGGGGAGGAGCGCTTGTCCTGGGCTGTTTGGGCAGTGGAGGAGCCATTCTGTGGTTACTGTATCCGCAGTCCACACAGCTGGTGTCACTTCCCTCGGTCCATCAGGGCAGTGGTGTCGACTGTACCATGGGATGAAGAAGTGATCCTGCTCTTCAAAAAGGAAACAACCCAGGGGAGCTTTTACAACCTAAAAGAGAGGCCATTCTGGATGTTTAGTTAATGCACGAATAACAGATTGAATTAATGTACATAAAAATCATCTGGATTTTGGAGATTTCAATGAAATAACAATTCGTAGTACGACTTCCCTGACATTTTACTGGTAATGTTAAAACACATAACACAAAACCATTATCCCCATCACCTGGCTTGCCCAAGCGGATTTGAAATGTGACAGTAGTGGGAATGGTAGAAAGGAATATCACAGGTCTGAGAGCAGCCAACAGACTAAGTTGCAGTAAGACTTTCTACTTCAAGTTTTACTTGCCTGTCTGCTTTGTATTTGCAGTAGGATTTCAATTCATCATTGCCTCTGGCATCTCAGGAGCCCCTCTCCCCCAACTCTTCATCTGTGATGGGCTCTCAGCAGGAACTTTGATTACCAATAGCTGCAAATTATTGTGCCATGATGGCTGTAGATATTTACATACATTCAATTAATACTACCAACAGGCTGTGAGATACTGGCAATTATTGCTATTCTATAGAGAGGAAAACTGAGGCTCTGAGACAGTAGGTCGTTGCCTGATGCCACAGCTAGTAAGTCATGCTGGCATCTGCCAGAGTCTAAGCCTCTGCTCGTGGCCATGGTCTATGTTGCAAGTGGTGCTGCTGGATGGGCTCACATGCTACTGGCAGGCTGAGCCAGAGGGGACCGCCAGCCTCCCAGAGAGCCATCTGGGTAGCAAGTCTGTGTTGGCTAAGTTACTACAGGTTTTCCCGAGGAATAACTGTGACAGCACTAGTTTAGGAACAAATGGTGGTGGCTGATCCAATTCTGGTCTTTAGACAGAGTGTCTTAAATCCGGATGCACGCTAGAGCCATTTGGGGAGCTTTAAAAATCCTGTCGCCTGGTCTACATGGAGCAAGTCTGGTTTAATCAATTTCTCTGCGACTCAAGTATCTGTACCAACTCTTCAGGTGATTCTAAGGTGCAGCCAAGATTGAGAACCCTGGTCTAGGCTCAGAACTTTAATGGTTGAAGAAAGTGCCAATGAGTCCTGTATAAAAACAACTTCACATTATGTAAATTAATTTCACAACCTTTACAAGAATCTGAAAGGATATAGCAGTTGTTAAAGATATAGAGGAACACTGACATTTATGTATCTGCTCTGAGGTCCAAGGGATGTGGTCCAGCACTTATCTGCCTCACAACTTTGAAGGAAGAAGCGAAGAAAAATCTCTCCAGGACTCATAGGCTTTTAGCTCAGCCTAGAATCTCCCTTAGCAGTGACACTGTCAGCCCAGTTTGAAATCTTGAAAGTCATGAATGAAGTCACTGCCACCTAGTGTTGCTGCTTTTCTTTTTTCTTCCTTTCCTTCTTTAGTCCCCCCACCCCCCCTTCCATCTTTCCTTTCCTCTGCTCACTCTCCTTCCTTTCTTTTCTGAGGGGAACTAATGTTTTACCAAGGTTAGAATGTTAGCTTTGGCTTTGATAGAGGGACAATGTAAGCTCATAATCTCAGATCCATTGTATGGCTTCTGCTGGTGAGAGTTTCCTCAGTGAGATCCTGAGTGTCTAACTTGCTATTATTCTTTCATTTCCTAGGAGTCACTTCCAGTTTGAAATAAGGCAGCCTATGAAGAATTCCTATGAAGAATTTATTTTATGTCCTCCATTAATTTTCCCAGAATGAAGATGTTGCTTAGCATATATTTCTAGAGATTGCCTGGTTTTGATTAGTGTTGGGTTTTCCTTTATCTGTGGTGAAGTGAACCAGGACCACCTTGCAGAGAGACATGTAGATTGTGTGGCATTCTGGAAAATGACTAATTTGTGGCTAAAAGCTGACTCTATTATCTGAGGGTTTTGACGTATCCTCTCCACTTTCCATTCCCCATAGCAAGTCTACCCGCTATTCCTTTCAAACCCAATTACAAAATATATCCCTAACCTATCACCTCTCTTAGTCCCCATTATCACTTTGGTTCCATCCACTATAATTTTTTGCCTGGCCTACAGAAATAGTCACTTACCTGTTCTTTTTGCATTTACTCATGCATCTCAACATACTTTTCTTTACATTATAGCCTGAAATGCAATTAGAAGTAGGAATCTGGTTATGTTACTTCCCTATAGAAACCCACCAACTGTTTTCTTTAATTGTGACCAAGGGGTCTCTATGTGATCTGTCCCCTGCCTTTACTCAGACCTCATCTCCTTCCAAGCAACCATGCTGGCCTCCTCAAGGCTTTTGCACTTGCTGTCTCCTCTACCTGAAACCCTTTCCCCAAATCACACAGCTGTCATGTAGGTGTCAGTTTGGATGGCACCTCAAGGTAGGTCTGGATCACCCAAATTACTCTTTTCTATGTTAGCCTCTTTTATTTTTTTCAAAGTATTTACAATGAGCTGGAATTATTTTGCATATTTACTTACTTACTTTTTTTTGTCCATCACACTCCAGCAGGATTTATACTATGAAAGCAAGAGCCCTGTGTTGTACTCACCCAGAATTCTAGATGAATATCCTAATGTCCAAATTAATGCACATAGAAGGCGCTCAGTAAACATATGTAGAATAAATAAATGTGTATGATTGAATGAATTTAAGCTTCTAAGTGTTTCCTAAGTGTAACTGTGTACTCTAGACTGTGATCAAGGGAAGTAAACAGAAGTATAAGGCAGGGTTCTTCTCCTGAGGGGGTATATTAATGCATGTAAAGGAAATACACATAGTAATAGCTTTCAAAATGTATGAAACCTGTATTTTCAGAAAATATTACCAAGTATCATTCTTAGATTTTTCTTTACAGGAATTCTACCTCTGCCCCAATTCCTCTCAAATTGTTCTGGGCCTTTCCAGGAGGTATCTCAACTGTGGTCTGTGAATTAGATTTCTTGCTACCAAATGACATTTATCTTCTTTTTCTTCTAACTGTGGGACCTTCCTCTGGATTGTAAGTCCCTTAAATCTGATTTATTTAATTTTATATTTGTATAAATCTAATGTAGCATCTGGTACACTGCAGGTGTCCAATAAATGTCTGCTGAATAAATGAGTGAGTGGATGAATGAGTCCCAATAACAAATGTTTCCATTACACCTCTGCCACCATGTACAACAGAGGAAACTCCAGACACCAGTGTCCTGTGTGTAAATTGAGGCCCGAGTACCTGATAGCTCTGAAGCCACAGGCAAAAGGCTGAGATGCCCTATACCTGAATATTGATTTTTATAATAGTCCATCCCCCACTCTAACTCCAAGTTAAGAATGAACAGATGCTGGGCCAGAAACGACTCCCTGTTGGTTCCCAACCCCTCTCATATCCCCTCCCACCCTGGTTCACTGTCGTTGACCTAATTTGCTCTGTCAGTGACTCTTCTCTTATATTGAGTTATTTTTCAGGGTTGTTTATTTCTGCTCTTTTCTCTTATGCTAATGAACTTCTGGTAGCCTACTTCTTAAATCCTCTAGTTTTGACCGAATGCTAGGATAAAGGCTCCACTCCAGATTCACTATTGCCTCTATAATTTTGGCAGATTCAGTATCTGGTGAGGGCCAGCTTTATACCTTCAGATGGCAAAGAGCAGAGAGAGAGAGAAAGCAAGCCTTCTCATCTCTTTTCTAACAAGGGCACTAATAATTCCATTTGAGAAGGTTCCACCCTCATGACCTAATTACTTCTAGAGGTCCACCTTCTAATAGCATCACTTTGGAGGGTGAGGTTTCAACATAAATTTTTATGGGAGATAAAAATTCAGTCCAGAGCAGATATTGCAGAGAATCTGAGACTTTCCAAGCCCCTTATGTTACAAATGAAGGACCTGAGTCCCACTGAGGTAAATACATTAAATAAGCAAAAGCAAAATCATAGAATGGTATGATATAATGTTGTCTTCAATGAAGGGAAAGCAATTTACTGGTGCTGAGTGGAAACCTGTAGGGATTGATCTAAAAAGGGGGAGTAATGAGCACAAGAGGGAAAAGGGACTAGTGAAAGGGGAGATGTAAGGCAAGGTTGAGATTATGAAAACCCTTGTATTGTAAGGGCGGACGGGCGGTGCGAGAGTGCAGACCCGCCAATAGGGATGCAGAGGAAATACCCTGCCCAGGACCTTCCCTCGACCAATCAACAGGGGTCACACACGTTACCCCACCCACTACTTCCAGCCCTATAAATCCTTTGTTTTCCTCAAATCTGTACTTCCTGTCCCTTCATGCACTGTGCCGGTGGGCAAGCGGGAAGTCCAAGTTAACTTGACTAATAAAGGCCCTCATGTTTTTGCAGCGGTTTTGGGGCTCACTCGTGGTCTTTGGGGATCACGACATCTGGGTACAACAGTATGACATATAGAATTTAGACTTTAATCTTTTATTCCTGGGATTTAATTCTGTATGTGCTAAGAATTCAACAAATATGAAGATTCTAA
>PVJC01020683.1:0-28946 GCA_004026665.1 Murina feae
TGTCTATGTCCATAGGTTATCTCTTAACATTTCTGTTTCCTTTCCAATCTCTAAATTTTATTTTCTAAGTTGTGTACTATGATAGTCTTATCTAATTTTCTCTTAGCACAATCTTTTTTTCCCTTTGTAGTACCATTATTCCAAAACACCCACCCAGCAAAACCATACCATTGATTACTGGGTAATGCTATCATTTAATATCTTTCTTTTTATGCTCAGGTTACTGAAAGCTACTGAGAATGGTCAGAATGCAGTTCAGGCAATCCAACTTTCAGCGGTGGGGGCCCACCAGGTATTTGCGATGGTGGGCCACCCAGCTGGAAACGTCCACGCCCGCACTCACTAGCCATCCCACCCCCCAGTGCATGAACCCTGAGGGGGCTGTGGCCAGCCTGAAAACAGCCCTCAGCCCCTCACCCAGGCTGGCCATGCATGCCAGCAGGTGGACCTCCCCCCCCGAGGGGTCCCAGACTGTGAGAGGGCACAGGCCAGGATGAGGGACCCCCTCCTCTCCTCGCCGAATGCACAAATTTTTGTGCACCGGGCCCCTAGTCTTTTATAACAGTGACTCTTCTGCCAAATACATGATCTCAGAATGTCCTCAGGCAGCTTTAGATTCAATAGCTATGTCCATGGCACCTGTCACACTTCAACGTTTATTAGTTTCACTTAATTCTCAAAGCAATATTATTAGTTTTGCATTTCCCCCTTTTATATATATTTTATATATTAGAGAGGTTAAGAAATTTCTCCAAGTTTATAGAATTCAGACTTTTTACTCTAATCTTAAGCTTTTCTCACCATACTCTGCATCATCTACCTCATTCTGCTCTCCTTATTTCTCTGCACTTCTTCCCCCAAGTCTGAACTTTTGTTGATCTGAATTAATAGTGTTTCTTCTGCTTGGATGGGTTGTACCAAGAATTAGGCAAAAGCTGATACCCTTTTTCCTTCATATTGTCTATTTTATGTTTTAAAGTGGCTTAATATCACTTATGATTGAAACTGGGAAAATAGTTTTAAGATGAGATAGATAAGAGTAAGCATACTTGTATTTTAATGAGACTTTGGCGATGTTACTTAGTTCAATAAGAGTACTTATAACGCAGAAGGAAGGCCACATGTACGGTTTTGGGGAAGAGGAAGAGGTATATTCTGAGAGCACTAGATGGTGGAACACTGGGTGAAAGATAAAAAATGATGACATTGTTACTGGAAAGGGGACCTGGCCCTTGGCAGGTCTGCCTAGGCCTGACTGGTATAGTATGTGGGTTCTTGACTTCATGCAGGAAAATTTTCACAACGTGAGTCCAGATGAGGGAACGTTTATTAAAGCTGGGGACAGTAAAACAAGGAAGAGCTTCGCATAGAAGAAGCAATAGGAGCGCTTAGGCTGGGCTACCCTAGCTCTTGGAAAGTCAGAGAAAAGGGGACCTTGGGAACAGGGTTAGCTGGTGAGGAGCTGCCACTGCCCATTGCTCCCCTGGATGCAAGTCTCTCGGGGAAGAAGTAGGTAAAGAAGACAGGTGGTTGTACAACAATGCGAATGTACTTAGTGGCTCCGGGCTGCTCCCCAGAGGGGGACAGAGTGCTGGGTCCTTTGTCTTGAGGCTTGTATCTCTCCTCTTGCAGGCAGGAATCTTAGGGGAGGTCTCAAGGGAGGGTTTTCGCAGAACATTTATCAGTCTTCTAGGTTTGCTCCTTCGGGGTGGTGGTCTCCACTGATTGGTCAGCGCCAGGGAGGGGATCATTAGTCTTTGCAGCTGGTCCTGGTATCACCCACCTGCTTTTGCTGCTTTTCTGCATCTAGAGGCCTAGACATTGTCTCTAGGGAGGTGGACTTCTGTATATACTGCAAACTGCTCTGCCAGTTTGTTCAGCTGCCTCAGTTTCCCTCTTCTACTTGTCCTGGCTCACTGGCCTGTCTCAACATGGCAGGATAGCATTCAAGTATAAGCAAAACTTTAGATAATTTAGAAAGGAAGAAAGATTGGGAGGGAAATTGAGTATGTGCAGGTGGAAAAGACCAGGCATGTTTTAGAAATAGTGAAAATTCTACTTGGTTTAAATAGCAATAACTTGGTTTGAATATATACCATGTATATGTGAGTAGAGATGAGATGGAAGGATGGATTTGAATTAGATTGTGAAAGCCTTAAATCTGAGCCATAGAACCGAAGAGTCCATTAGCAGATAGAAGGGATAATCAAAATGGATTGAAATTTGATACATACTACCACATGGAGTAACACTGTAGACATCATGCTAATGAAATAAGCCAATCATAAAAGAACAAATATTGTATTATTTCACCTATATGAGTAGTCAGGATCAGACAGACAGAAGTAGAATGGTGGATTTCAGGGGCTGGCATAGGGATAAAGGAGGGGGGCGGGATTAGTGTTTAATGGATACAGAATTTCCGTTGGAAAAGAATGGTGTCGATGGTTGTGCAACAATATGACTGCGAATGTACTTTTAATACCACAAAACTACACACTTACATGGGTAAATTTTATGTTATGTCTGTTTTACCACATTGGAAATAATTTTTAATTAAAAAAAACACTAAACCATAGAATTTGGAATTTGCTATGTGGATGGTGGGGAGCCATTACACTTTTGAATAGTTGGGAGAGTAATAGGATCAGAGCTTTCTTGCTCTGATTAAACTGGAAGCATTTAGATGTATTAAATTAGGGAATTAGGAAGCCATGACAGTAGTCCAGACTATAAGTAACAAGCACTTGAAATAGTGTAGACAGGCAGGCATGATATGGGCTATTATGACCAGTGTGGTAACGAATGTACTTAGACATGTATTTTGGTTTGTACACAGTTATTTGGAATATGTATCTAGGACTAGAATTGTGGGGGGCTGGCATGAATGTTCAGCTTTAGTAGATACTGCCTTAGTTTTTCAAAATGATTATACCAACTCACACATCTACTAACAGAGTATGAGTTTTCCAGTTTCTCCACATCCTTCCCAGTCCTTATTATTGCCAGTCTTTTCATTGTCACCATTCTTATGGTTGTGTGGTGGTGTTAATTTGTACTTCCCTAATGGCGAATGGAGATGAGATCTTCTATATGCTCAATGCCATTTAGGTGTCTTCTTTTGTGTGGTGCCTAATGTAACCTTTTGCTGATTTTTCTGTTGCGTGGTCTGCCTTTTCCTTGCCAATTTGTAGGAGTTTTTGATATGTTCTGAATATGAGTCCTTCAAGTCCTTCATCAGTCATGTGCGTTGCAAGTATCTCTTCTCACTGTCTTGGCTTGGTTTTCCCTTCTCTTAATGGTGCCTTTTGATAACCAGAGGTTACGTTTAATGTGGTACGATTGGTTACTTGTTCTCTTGTATTAGTGCCTTTTGTGTATTCAGGAAATCTTTGCCTACCCCAAAGTCATGAAGATATGTTTTCTTCATTTTCTTCTAAAATCAATAAAAACATATTCTGGAGATTAAACAATTTGCAGAGATCATAGCCCCAAAACCTGAGTATGTGCCCTGCCTGGAATTGAGCCCCCTTCTTAACCACTGACAACCATTAATTTGCTGTCCATCCCTAAATTTTGTCCAGGATGTTATACAAGGAGAATTGTGTAACCCTTCAGGATTGACTTTGTTCACTCAGCATACTTCCTTGGAGATTCATTCAGGATTTTGCCTGTGTCGGTATTTTTTTTTTAGAGTTTTTATCATGAATGGGTGTTGAATTTTGTCAAATGTTTTTCTTCATTGATTGATATAACCATATGGTTTTTCTCCTTTAACCTTATTAAAATGATGGATTATACTTATTGATTTTTTAATGTTGAATCAGTTTTACATCCTTGAAATAAACCCCATTTGGTCATGGTATATAGTTATTTTTATATTGTATTTAATACTATGTGGCACATTTGAAGAATGATATATGATAAGAATTCCTATAAGATCTGGAATTCATGCTATTTCCTCAGCATCTGGAATAATGTTTATTGCATAGTAAGCACTAAATAAATATTTGTTGGATGGCTAGCTGGAAGGAAGGAAGGAAGGAAGGAAGGAAGGAAGGAAGGAAGGAAGGAAGGAAGGAAGGAAGGGAGGGAGGGAGAGAGGGAAGGAGGGGGGAGGAGGGAGAAAGGAAGGGAGGAAGGGAGGGAGGGAGGGAAAGAAGGGAGGGAGGAAACATACATAAATGAGACCAGAGAGATCAGAAAGGTTCAAGTATAGGAGATGCTGTTCATGGTCTACTTGTGAAGAAAACAAATACAAAAACACCTGTAATAGGTTGTAAAAAACGACTTGCCATGAGAAGTACATGAAAAGTGTTATTGCCCTGGCTGGGTGGCTCAGTTGGTAGGAGCATCATCCCATACACTAAAAGGTTGTGGGTTCAATTCCTGGTCAGGGAACATACCTAGGTTGTGGGTTAGATTTACTGGTTGGGTGGGTACAGGAGGCTGATCGATGTTTCTCACATCAGTGTTTCTCTCTCTCTCCCCCTCCCCCCTTTCTCTCTCTAAAAAGTCAATGAAAATATATGCTTGGGTGAGGATATTTTTTAAAGTTTTATTAAGATTCAGAAGAAGTAAAGCTTCATTTCACCTGAGAGGATCAGAGAAGTTGTCAGTGGAGTGACTCTTTGAAGCTGCTTTGTTCTGAATTGTTTGGTTTCCAGAAAAGCAGCATGGACCTAAAGAGGTGTTGTGGCAGAAGAGGGATGGGGATTTGGGGCTGGACCAGACAGCCTTGCCTGCTCTGTCATACATTTATCAGCATTTCATAGGCAGCCATTTGTCAGCCTACACTGCTTCCTTGGAAGCTGAGCCTGACAGGCCTCGATGCTATCTGTAGCAAACACCTTTTTCTTGTTGGTGAGGGCGTCTGTGTGTGGTTATGCTGACACCTGCACTCCAGAGATTCGGAGACAGCTCTTTCTGCAGAGACTAGCCCCGAAGGGCACACATCAACCAAACTCAAGCTAAACTATTGACAATATCTTTTTAGATGCACCTGACCCAAACATGTACATGTGTATGTGTCCCCTGCGGCATTCGTACGCACAGCACACACAGAGTTCTGTAAGCAGTGGCCTGGCAAGACTTCAGATGATTGTAAATAAATAGTATTTACGTCTATTTTCTTACCTCTGCCCTGTCTGGCTATACCCTAACCCTCATTTATGTCTCGGCTTATTAGGCATCAGTTCTGTCCCCATGACCTACTAGTGAAGTAAAGAATTCACATAAGAAAATGATTCATTCATTCGTGAAATACATAGTTATCGGTAACCAGTTATGTGCCAGGCACTATTCTAAACACAGAGGCTATGGCATGGGATAAAAGAGAACCAACCCTTGCCCTCACAGAGTTTACATTCTGGGAGGTGGGTGCAGACACGCAACATAAATACGGTATTTGAGGCGGTGTAAGTGCTAGGAGACCAGTACAGTAGAGGAAGAGAGTGAGAGGCTTGGGTCATCAGAAATGGTCTCTTCGATAACGTGACATTTGAATAGAGACTTGAAGGAAAGAATAAGCAATGGGAATATCTGAAGGAGGATTATTACAGGCAGCAGGAGCAATACAGCAAAGACCCTGAGTTTGGAGTGTGTGGCCCTGTTTAAGGTCAGAGTGTCCAGAGCAGAATGGGCAGAGAATGACAGAGATGAGGTGAGAGATGTGGAATGAGAGACACCACCCCCCTTGGCCACAGTGAGGTGGCTCTTACTCTGAGTGAGATGAAAAGGCATCCAAGGTTGTATGCACAGAAGTGAGATGTTCTGATTTATAAGTGCTGGGGATATAGCAGTGAAGGAGACAAGCAGAAAAATCCTAAAATTATGTGCTTCAGAGAAGTTTTAGAAGGGTTTCTCTGTGATTCTTTCAAGGCATCGTGATTTATTGAAAAACACAATGATGTACAGAAAGTTAGGAAACTTGCTTTCTGCTCTTTGCTGTGTGTGGCATTAACACTTCAGCTCAACATGTCTTAGTGGGGGTCCCCATCCATAAACTGAGATGTTATGGTTTCCCAAGCTCCACTCTGTGAGTTTGAATCTGCATTCTAGCCTAATGGAATTATGGCTCTAAAGCAGCAGTTCTCAACCTGTGGGTTGCGACCCCTTTGAGGGTCGAACAACCCTTTCACAGGGGTCGCCTAAGACCATCCTGCATATCAGATATTTACATGACGATTCATCACAGTAGCAACATTACAGTTATGAAGTAGCAACGAAAATAATTTTATGGTTGGGTCATAACATGAGGAACTGTATTTAAAGGGCCAGAAAGGTTGAGAACCACTGCTCTAAAGTGTTTTAGTCCACATCAAACTACCTGATCTAAAAAGCGGGAATGCCACAATTCGGTTCATGGCGATAAGACTGTTTCCATAGTGAAATGCATTCCAAAACCATCCCCCATTTTTGAAATTCTGGGGCAAAATGAGAGAGAGAGCCCACGTTCAGCCTGCAGGTGCACCAGTGCCCACTCTTAACCTCGCAATAATATGGGGACCTGTGAAGAGCTTTGACCCCCCCCCATCTTCCTCCTTCCCCTTCAGGCCTGGAAGAAACGCTGGTTCATCCTGCGGAGCGGCCGGATGAGCGGCGACCCCGACGTCCTGGAATACTACAAGAATGACCACTCCAAGAAGCCCCTGCGGGTCATCAACCTCAACTTCTGCGAGCAGGTGGATGCAGGCCTGACCTTCAATAAGAAGGAGCTGCAGGACAGCTTTGTGTTTGACATTAAGACCAGCGAGCGCACCTTTTACCTGGTGGCTGAGACCGAGGAGGACATGAACAAATGGGTCCAGAGCATCTGTCAGATCTGCGGCTTCAGTCAGGCTGAGGAGAGCACAGGTAAGAAAGCGCAGCCCTTGCTTCAAAGGGCGAGGTGCTTGGTGGTTGGGGGGTTGGTGGTTAGGGCAGCTGGGGGCTTGGTGGTTGGGGCTGTGACGGGGCTTTCAGGTTCCTTGAATAAGGAGAACAGGCTGTAGCTAAAAGTGCCTCTTCAACAGAGAAGTAATAGGCAAAGGGTAAGAGCGTGAAGGGGTTGCCAGCTATTAGCAGGATCGCTGGCCCTGATGACACTCAAATGGGAAACGGAGATCTGTTGGGGTTGTGATGAAGCTAAAGGTACTTTGTGCTAAAGGTAATGTCTTCAGGTGCTTCAGCGCCACCCCATTTCTCAGCCCTGCGCCTCTCTCCCCTTCCCTCACTCTCTAGCACTCTGTGCCTATTACCTATCCACCATCCCAGAAGGCAGCTCTCGCCGTGATCCTTTCTCTGTTCCACTTCTGTCTGTCTAGCCCATCTATTTCACACCATCCTTCACAGTTACACTTGCCAATTTTGGGGGGCAGGGGGTAAGAAATGGGGGGAATGAGGGGGTTATTATTGATGTATAATCCAGTGTTCATTTCTATGCGTTTGGGAGGGGACAGGTGAGAAGGGGAATGCTGACCTTCATTTGGGTTTTGTTAACTTTCACAAGGAATTTTGAAATGAGCTTTAAATTGCAGAAATTCTCTCTGACATTTGTTTGGACTCATCTCCAGCTGTAGGATGATTGAGCAGGGTTGTTTTTTTCTGAGGCAAGTGGAGAGCCTACATCAGTAGTTCTTAAACCTGGTTGCACATCAATTGAAGAGAAGCATGTTGCCCAACTGGTGTGGCTCAGTGGTTGAGCATTGACCTATGAACCAGGAGGTCATGGTTCCATTCCCAGTCAGGGCACATGCCCCAGTTGAGGGCTGGATCCCAGGGAGGTGGAGGTGGGGGTGCAAGAGGCAGCCAGTCAATGATTCTCTCTCATCATTAATGTTTCTATCTCTCTCCCCCTCTCATTTCTTGTCTGAAATCAATAAAAAATATATTTATAGAGAAGCATATAAAAGTCATTGACGCTGAGAACCCATGGCAAATCAGCTAACAAGGAACCTCTGAGGCATTCCTGTCTTTTAAAAACTTCATTCCAAGTAGCAATGATTTTAACCTAAGGACGCACAGCTAGAAATGACTGAGCCAAGATTCTAACCTAACCCAGGTCTGACTTTCCATTATAATACCAGAGGCCCAATGCACAAAATTAGTGCAAGAGTAGGCCTTCCTGGCTGGGAAGGGTTGGGAGGGGAATTAAGAGATCAACCGAAAGACTTGCATGCATGCATATGAGCATAATCAATGGACACAAGAAACTGGGGGGTAGGGGAGGAGGGGGAAAGGGCAAGGGGAAAAAATGGAGACCTTGTTATAATACTTTAAGCAAAAATTAAAAAAAAAAAAAAAAAAAAAGAGTAGGCCTTCCTTCCCCCAGCTGCCAGCTGCCGGCCTGGCTTCCCTCTGGCACCCAGGACCCAGGCTTCTCTCGCAGCCCTGACTTCATCCGAATGTTGTCTGGTCTGATTAGCACATTACGCTTTTATTATAGACTAGGGGCCCAGTGCACAAAAATTTGTGCACTCGGGGGGGTCCCTCAGCCCGGCCTGTGTCCTCTCATAGTCTGGGACCCCTTGGGGGATGTCCACCTGCTGGTGTGCCTTGCCAGCCTGGGTGAGGGGCTGAGGGCAGTTTGTAGGCTGGCCAAGGCCCCCAGTGGGGACCTCACCCCATGGGGGTGTGGCCAGCCTAGGTGAGGGACTGAGGGCCATTTTCAAGCTGGCCCCAGCCCCTTCAGGGTTCAGGTCCCTACTGGGGTTCCTGGCCAACCTGGGTGAGGGACTGAGGGCCGTTTTCAGGCTGCCCACAGCCTCTTCAGTGTTTAGGTTCCTACTGGGATGCCTGGCCAGCCTGGGTGAGGGGTTGAGGGCCATTTTCAGGCTGGCCCCAGCCCCTTCAGGGTTCCAGTCCCTACTAGGGTGCCTGGCCAGCCTGGGTGAGGAGCTAAGCGCTGTTTGCAGGCTGGCCACAGCTCCCATTGACCCAAGGTCCCAGCAAGGCTGGCTGGAATCAGGTTTCTGGGGTTTATTTATCTTCTATAATTGAAACTTTGTTGCCTTGAGTGGAGGCCACAGCCAGCCAAGGCAGGCAGTTTTCTCCATTGCTGGCCTCCTGTTTGCTCTAGCTCCGTGGCTGCTGGCCGCTATCTTGGCTGGGTTAATTTGCATATTGTCGCTCTGATTGGCTGGTGGGCGTGGCCTGGGTGTAATGGAGTGGGGGTTAATTTGCATATTGCTCTTTTATTAGATTAGATGTTGTCTTTTTCTCCCCAATCTCCTGAAATATGACCATCTGGCAGAACCAAGCCCGAGTATTTTTGCTTTTTTGGACACATTGACGGGAGCACTCCCTGACCCCTTCCTCCAGGGGTGTAGCTGGCTTAGGTTCCCACCTCAGCAGCCCATATTGCTCACATTGCAGGGCTGGGATATGCCAAGAATTCTGTCATTCTAGGCTTCCATGCAGTCATCAGGCTCTATTGGTAAGTGCATGGGCTGGGGAAAGGGTGTTTGAGTTTAAATCACAGCTCTGTGATTATGTGAGTCGCTTGAAGCCTCGGTTTCCTCTTGCAGAACAGAGAGAAATCATCATCAATCCAGTGCTTCTGCTTCTCTGTGGGTACAGGACAAACCATAGCCCCACTGCCTGTGCACCTCAAGTTTCACATCTCCCACGGGGCTATGCACAGAGATACCCCATGGGGTTCTCTACAGAGATACGCCCCAGCAGCTGTGCCATGCAACAGCCCTGCCTGCTGCTTGAGCCTGTACAGACTTCTTCCTATCGGGACCCTCCTTCAAGCTAACATTCCCTTTTCTTTTTCTTTTTTAAGAGTTGCAATAGGACCTATAGAAAAGAAAAGGAAAGCAACTTCTGTTTTTCACCTTCAGCTGGAAGAGGTTCTGTGGCAGATGGAGTCTTTTTTATAGTCTTTCTTGCCATTCTCAGCTTCTGCTGTCTGCTGCCACCCTCCAGTTCCTCACATATTCCGGCCAGAAATGCCTGGAATGAAACCTGTCTAGGAACAAGACCAGACCAGGAGTAACACTGATTCTGACTGTCGACATAGGGTGGAGAACACAGCCTCCTGGTAAGAGAGAGCCGTTCCCAAAAGGGAACCAGGGATGAGGCTCACGGAGGGAATGTCTCGGTTTCATATCACACGTGTGGAGATTTTGTTTGTTTCTTTCTTTCTTTGTCATGTGCATGCACACACATGCATAAAAGCACATATAAGAACCCAGCCTTCCTCTGGGAATCAGAATAGCCTTCAGCCCCTGAGAACGGAGCAGTGCTTCTGAGCAGTGCTTCTGAGCAGGCGGGTCCAGCCTGTACATTTGTGACCCAGCCATGGGCAGCTGTCCCTGACCAGATGTACCACACACAAAAAGAACCAGCTCTCAGCACAGCGCTCTGCTGAATTATTCATGGGCTCGGGAGTCATCCACTGTTGGGAAAGCCGGCATCCCTTTGAATCCTCTCAGCCCCTCCCTCTTCCAGGGCCTGCACAGCTGCTCTCACGTGGACCCTGAAAGGCAGGCCGGCTGCCCCGGAGTCCTAGCCCTGCCATTTATTTGCTCCATGATGTTGAATAAATACCTCTATGTGTCTGGGGCTTTATCGCCTGCGCAGTGGAGGTGGTGCTCCCTCCCAGCGTTGCTGAAGGAAGGTGGGGATGTGTACAGGCGCACAGGGGAGCGTGGCAGCTTGTGGCGTTGCTTCCCATGTAGCGGTTGTGTTGATAATGATGATTTTTTTACTTTGGGAGGTCAGCAGGAATAGGACATGATTGAAGTAGCTGGTGTTGATAGAGAATTTGGGAGTCTACAGAACAGTTAGGCAGTCTCCTTTGAGGATAAAGAAACAAATTAAGATAGGCGGGGCTGCTGGCATTATTCCTGTTGCACAGGTGAGGAAGCTGAGGTTTAAAGGCACGAAGCAATGGTGCCATGAGGCATTGTCACCAGGCCTAGAACCCAGGCCCTTTTGCTCCATCCTGGGGCTATGCTCTGACTCTTCCCCACGTATCCTAACCCCCTTTGCCCACACCTGTTTACCGTGGCTGCTTGTCCATCACAGAATAGACAGCGAGGAGAAGCAGGAAGTTTCTAAATCACTGAGAACTGACCATGAGGGCAGCTGAGTGCTGTCTGTGCATTAGCATTAAATTCTGCAGGCCACATGAGCAGGCAAGCAGGACCCAGCTTAGAGCAGCCTCAAACCTCGAACCAGAGCACAGGGACATTAGACACCAGAGGCCCGGTTGGAGCTCTTAAAGGTTTTGAAAGAAGGCCAGAGTCCCTCCATGTCCAGTCTCTTATTTGTCTTTTTCCCCTTCTTCTCCAGCTCCCTGGCAGGGATTTCAAAGCAGTCACGTGTCAAACTCTATGGCACAGACTTTTCAAAGTTCAGCAGACTGCTTTTATGTCTTCCCTACCTTTTCCCTCCTAAAATTCTTGGTGAAGCTGTCCTCCCTCCCCTCCCTTAAATATTTTGTAAATATTTAAGCTTCTAGAATTCCCTGAGTCTCCTGGGTAACTCAGCAGCAGAGTTCTTTTCACTCCAGGCGATATCCATGGAATGCTTTGGGGGAAATCTTGAACCTCCTCTGGAAGGATGTTATCGGAGGCCTTCACACAGCTCCTTCCCCTCCAGAGAGAATGCTTGGTGCTTAGAGGTCAGGACTCCTTCTCCCAGCTGGACTTCTGACCGTAGGGAGGGCTGGGATAGAGCCAGGCGGTGCCCGCAGATGCCTTCTGGTGACCTTGGCCCAGCCCCGGTGCAGCGAGTGGGAGAGCCAGGGGAGAGACTGGGCGTGAGGCGGGCGGGGAGGAAGGAGGCTTTCCTTGGAGACCTTGCCCTTTCTCTCTTCTCATCCCTGGGGGGACCTTTTTCTTTCTTGTTTCTTCCCCTACCGTTTGCTTCTTTAAAACTGATCTCAGATCTCTCACCTCCTCGGGGGACCCTTGTTGGAAGCTCCAGCCTGGCACTGGTCCCTGGAGGAGCAAAGAACAGAGTGGAGACAGACCCAGGCCCCAGCCCAGAGGCGGAGGCTGCTGTCTGAATCACCCACCCTTTTTTCCACTGAGACAATGAGAAAAACAAACATGCAGAGCAGTTCCCAGCCAGATCTGAACTCCTCATGGCTTTTTAGAAAAAAAAATAAATGTGATACTAAATAACCTTGAAATATCAGGCTTTCCTCGGGGGACATGAACGCCATACAATCCCCACAGACACTCCTGCCTTGTCCTGGGCCAGGCAGAGCCCTGACCTGCAGGAGGCCCAGGCCCCCTCTGGAGGAGCACAAGGAGCAGGGAGAAACCTGGCTCTCATCTCTCTGTCCTAAGCCTGGATCCTTCTTTCTGCTCTCCCTTCGCTACCAAACACTCCCCCTCGCCACCCAACCGGACAGCATAGATGAGCCTGGTGTCACCTGCCAAACCCACAGACGGCTGGCGAGGCGAGCATCTCCTCCCAGCTCCTCAACACCAGCAGCGTGGAGAGCTCCCAGCGTCTCCGAGATCCCCCCACCCTTTCGTTTTCTGACTGATTCAGATGAGCTCTAGTGCACGACGGTAAACATCATTGTCGCATTGGTCCCAGACCAGATTCCAAAGCCCAGATGCTTATTTTTGGCTAGAAATAAAAGGAGGACTTTGAATTCAGTGGTAAGGTCACCTTGGACCCCTATCTTTTTTTAATGTTTTTACTGACTTCAAAGAGGAAGGGAGAGGGAGAGGGAGAGAGAAAGGGGAACATCAGTGATGAGAGACAATCATTGATCAGCTGCCTCCTGCACGATCCTCACTGGGGATCGAGCCTACAACCTGGGCACATGCCCTGACTGGGAAATGAACTATGACCTCCTGGTTCATAGGTTGACATTCAATCACAGAGTCATGCTGACTGGGCAATCTCTGACCATCTTGACTGTCATTACACACGCAGTCCCACAGGGCCCTGCATAAGCCTCTGAACACTACAAAAATCAGTAGGCATGGTCCTCTCTCTCTCTAGGATTTGAATCTTGAGTCAAAGTTCTGATTTTCGATTTCAGCTTTGTTACTGATCCCATTTCTTCAATAGTAAATGAGGGGCTTGGAGACCAAAGCAGTGATTTTTAGACTTGTTTTGTTTTTTAGCATTACTCATTAACCCAGTCTCACACGAAACACAATGTGTGCAGCAGGTGAGAGGGCGCTGCTATGAACATTGCAGGGGAGAGAGCTGGGCACCCAGAGCCTGCCACCCACCACCACCATCACCTCGCCCAGGGCAGCATGGGGAGGCTGGAACACGGTGTGAAAATACTATTCTGTGGCAGCTATTTCAAAACAAGGCCCCACAGACCAGCGCTGAGCTACGAAAGTCTCCCTCAGTCCATCACAAAAAGGAAAAACACTAGGAAGAAGTAGTCAGTTTCGATAAAGCTAAATGTAGTCAGATGGTAAAACTTCCCTTTATTCAGTTTCCCTTTGTATAACTGCGCACGTCAAAGTGTTCCTGGGTGTGAAATGAGTCACAGTAAATAACAGGCTCTCCGTATTGGACATAATGAAAATTGTTAGCCCCATGTCATCTTTTTAAAGTGCACAAACAAACAAAGAGGCAGTGTTCTAACACTTCCCTACAGTTGGGAAGTCTGGGGAACCATGACCTGCTGGTTGCATTGGCGTCAGGAGCTTCTGTGCTCACAGCCAGAGGCCCTTGACACCCTCCCCCCCCTTTCAGGTCGAGGCCCACCCTGCGCTCCAAGTAAAGTCGGGGCTCTTAGAAGACTGTGTCCCTTTTGCTCAGTCTGACCCTAACCTTGATTGTGAGCTAGCGTCAGCCCCAGGATTTTGCCTGTTCTTGAGTCATGTCCCTGTAAACCTACCTGTGGTCTCAGATCCCACATTGCACTGGACCTGGTCCTGTTTCTCAGAGATGATGATCTTACACAACCCCTCGAGAGAGAGTGGCTAGAGCCCACTGCTCAGGGATAGGCTCCTGTCGGCTTGAATTTCTGGAAAACATCTGCTTTGCTTCCCCTTAGCATGCCCCCTCCTCACAGACTCTCCCGCTCACAGGTCTGGTGATGCCAGCTTTGTTTCTGGGCTCCCTCCTTCAGCACACCAGTGCCTGTGTCTCCCAGATCCTGTTCTAGGGACAAACACCCAAGGAGAGCATGAGGCATGGACCACTCTCCATGAACTCCAGTCTTACCATGTTCTTGGGTCATTCCCCCCCCCCCTTGCCGCCAGGCTGCCCTGGTGCTCTTCTCATTGCCGCCAGATGCCTGTGTCTCAGCCCAGGCCCTCTGCTCTCACTGAGGTTTACCTGCCTTTAACTGACCACGCCTGGTCTGGGCCAAGATATATCTGTCATATAAAAAAGAAAAATATATATATATTTTTTAAATTTCTGAATTTAACTTCAATATCAAGCCCCATCTGGCTGGTGATGGACATTGAAGTTTTGATCAACTTAGGATAAAACTGGTCAATACAGGATTCTCTCAATTAATTCAGGTTTCTCTCTCTCTCTCTCTTTACATAAATGGGAATAGATATAGATATAGAGATATATATATCAAATATTTATATATATATCAGATATTTATTTTCTGCTAGCTTTATCAAGGTATAATTGACAAAAGTTATACATTTAAAGTGCACTTCATGCTGGTTTGATAGATTTATACATTGTGAAATAATTACCACAAGCAGATTACTAATACATTCAACAACTCAGAATTTAGGTTTCTGTTGCTTTCGCCATGCGCTGCTGTTGAAGTTCCCAGAGGCTTGGGAACTGGATACAACTTGTGCTTGGGGAGGGGGGCATGTGCGAGAGAGACAGGGCAAGAGCAGTTCTCTCTCACCGTTCTGTCACCCCCACATTCATGCAGACACATGGTAGGTGCCCAGTGACTATTCAAATGAGTGATGTAGCTACAGTATTTGGTTGTAACTTTGGAAATAGTTATACAAAATTACAGCTTAAAAAATTTCCAACTTTCCCCCCAGTATTGTTGGTTTCAGATAGTCACTGTTGAGGTGCTGGGAAAAAGAAACTTCAAAAATACTCTAACATTATTCACAGGACATAGGATCTAAAATTCTGTATATTGAAATAATGGTATAAAGTACAATGAAAAACCAAAAAAAGATTAAAAAAACACACACACTCAAAATGGATGATGTACTAACTAGGCAGGAGAGACAGTATAACAAGAGGCTAAGCTTTATTTTACAAATCTATCATCTAATGTTCACTGTTCCCCACCTTCTCATTCCTTTGTGGATGAATCGGTGAACAAAACTCTTAGTGGCTGACAAAACGTATTAACCAAATAGTCAAGAAAAAAGGGAGTAGCTTTCATAGCATGAGAAAATTCTAGAATGTTAGATCTTGAAGGGCCTTCAGAGAGGGTTTAGTTCCAAGCTCCTCGGAAGGCAGGAGAGAGCTAATTTGCTCGAGATCATACAGCTGACTGGCAAGGGTAAAATTGAAACCTGGGGTTGTTTTTTTTTACTTTTGGCTAATGTTCCAGGTGATATTGCTGATGATATCATCTTGCACTTGTATAAAAATGCCTTACGATTTGTGAAGTGCTTTTATATATGTACTGGTTTAAAAGGTTACTTTAATACAAGGAGCACGGGTCTTGGAAATCCATAAATACATGAATGCACAACATTGATGAGTTCAGTCTAAACATGGTCTTGGGCAAGTTAGTTTACTTTTCTGAGCCTCAATTTCTGCATCAGTAAAATAGAAATGACATTCTTCGCATTATTGTGAAGATTGCATGAGAGTTCACTTAAAGTATATAATGTAGTGTGTGGTATGTGATAAGCACACATTAAGTGTCTTGGAATGTGTGGCTGATAAGTTGTCACTGCCTCCTCTGTGACCTTTACAGCAGTCTTGTGACCATGCTAATCTTATCTCCCCCAAAACTAAGACATCCTAAATAACTCTATCATTTTGCCCAAACTCAAAAATGTTTTTACTGTGTGTGATTAATATTTTATCAAATAAACATATCTGACTTTCCTGATTTGAGATGCATTACTCGTCAGTTGTCGAGGTGCTCAAAGACAAAGATGTCTTTTTAAATATGTTACTGATCATAAAAGCTAATATATACATAGAGCTAACTATGTAGGAGGCAGTGTTCTGAGTATTTCTCAGATCTTAACTCAAATAATCCTGTGAGGTAGATACCAATTTTTTTATTAATTGATTTTTAGAGAGAGAAATTGATTTGTTCCACCTATTTAAGCATTCATTGGTTGCAGTAATTTTTTTAAAAAAATTATTGATTTTAGAGAGAGGAAGGGAGAGAGAGAGAGAGAAACCTAGATTTATTGTTCCATTTATTGATGCATTCATTAGTTAATTCTTGTATGTGCCCTCACCAGGGATCAAACCTGCAACCTTGGGGTACTGGGAGGATGTTCTAACCAACTGAGCTAGCCAGCCAGGGCAAGCTAGATACCTATTATTATTCTCATTTTATAGATGAGAAAACTAAAGCGCAAAGAGATTCAGTTATTTTCCTTAGTTCATACAACTAGTAAGTAAAGGAGCTGGGATTCAAACACTGACAGTCTGGCTCCAGAATCCATGCTTTTAACTAGGAAGCCTCACCTGAAATTCTAGACGTGGTTCCTCACCTCAAGCTGTCACAGTGCCTGCACGGGAGCTTTTCAGTTCGTGCGCCAAGACCTGGGAAAGACTCACAGCCGTCTGCTCTGTTCTGATGACCTTCTCTCCCTACGTCCCTTTAAGAGGACAACACACCGAGGTCTTGCTGCCTTTCATTTCAGCCTAAGCCAGCTTTCTCTGTTGACCTAAGCCAGAGCTTCAGTTCTCTCTGAACCTAGGACAGATGTTTTCACGCCCACTAGAGTCCGCATACTTATACGCAGAGGTGGGAGGACAGCTGTGGGACTCGGCCATTTTCCCCTCAGATTCATCAGAGCAGTGACCCTCTGGCCAAAGGTGCCAAGAACGTATTTCTCACATGATTGGTGATGAAAAGGCTTTGGAGTGAGGGAGCAGGGACCTGGGTTCTGATTCTGGGTCTGTGGTTTGCCTGCAGTATGAACCTGGGCCAACCAGGTTCATCAAGTACTGTTTTAGGACTGTATTAGTTGGCTGGCTGAGAAGCAGCTGTCAAGATGAGTTGAGACATGCTAGAGATGTATTGGGTGAAACATCTGGAGAGACAGTGGGAGGGGGAAAGCCTTCACGGGATGCAGGTCTGACACCTGTGGAGAAGAGAAGGAAGGGAGCAGGGTTAGACTGCAGTGCCTGGTAAGACCATTTCAGCCAGGTCAGGGGAAGGTCTCAAGTCCCAAGGCCCCCGTAAGGGAGTCCCATGTCCCGTGGGAACAGGCCTTTATTAGCCTTCCATCATTGTCACTGCATGAGAACAGCCGTGGAGAGTTAAGGGGATGCCGAGGGCCAGAAGCCAGGGCTGTCCGTCCATCCTGCTGTCCACATCAGGAAACCTGACAGGCATGTTTTTATGGCCACTACACTGAGATATCAGTGATGAATGGGATATGTAAGCTCCAAACTCTTAAAGAAGTTTATAATTTAATGGAAGGGATGGATCAAAAACGAAATGTTTACATGCTAGCAGTAGTGGTTTGGTGAAAATAAGATAAGGTAATGAGATAAGGAGTGACTAGAAAACCTTTTAGGTGGGGCGATCAGAAAAAACCGCTTTAGATCTTGGTTTCTGCATTAGTCATATTTAAGTGTTTTTCTTTTCTAATCCCCCTGGATATGTGTTTAACTCCTGTAATTTAGAGGTATATGCTTCTCATCTACCTCACATAGAGCTGCATAATAGAATGAGCCCTCGACTTTGCGTGTAAAAAGCTTGAGTTTGAATCCTGGTTTGGGCATTTCCTAAGAGCTCTGCAGCACGGAATAAGCCCATTTATTTTGAATTTGCAAAGATCACCGCCTTGACAACTTCCAGGCTATTCTAAATGTCAAAGTTGTTGAGAGCAACCTATAAGTGGAGAACAATTTTTTTTAATTTCTTTTACAATAGCATCAAAAAATAAAATACTAGGAATCATTTTAACAACAACAAAACAAGCATGCAAAATCGCTCTACAGAAAAAGCAAACGTTGCTGGTAGAAATTAAAGAAGACCCAGTAAGTGGAGAGAGAGATCCTGTCATAAGTGGAACGTTCAGTCTTGTCAACATGCCAGTTCTCCCCCAGGTTGATCTGCAGATTCAGTCCACTCTCTCTCATAAACCAGCAGACATTTTTGTATTAATTGACACCAAAGAAAATGAGAAAGTTGAGTCCTGCCAGGCTCTTGGCCCCTATAGTCCCCGCTCACAACACAAAGGCCTGTTGAGTCCATGTGCACCTGCTGGAACCCGTCCTGGCCCTGGTCAAACCTGGAAGGGTTGTGAATACAGACTTGAAGAGGTTCTCTTGCACCAGCAACCTCCCCCAGTGGGTGCTGAGGGAGACCATGCACGGGTGGAGCACTGGCCTGTATGGCCCACACACTTCACTCCCTAGTACAGCCCTACAGGTCGCTGTTCTACAGATTTTACAAATCAGGACTCTTAGATTCAGATGCCACCCCTAGGTTCCACAGCCAATAAGCAGAGATTCGGATTTCCAAATTGGTGTTCCTTTTCTCTCCGGCAGCCAACGCTCTGCTTCAGGTAATGCGGCTGGAGCTTCGAATCCCAGCCTCTCTGGCCCCCCAGAGAGTGTCAGGTATCGTGATCATTGCTGCTGCCAATGATTCCTGATTAGCTCCTGCCTCTGTCCTATCTGACACTAGTGGTTCCCACCGATGGCCAGTTACCTCTTAGTGAAAGACACTGTGGAAGGAGGGAGACACTCGCCTCTTATTAAAGTTGGCCAGCTTAAAGATACAGTGGTATTTTTGTGAAAAGGTCACAAGGGTCAAATGCATCATTTACATGTGAGCTCATGGTGCCGACTGGAGGGAAGGATTCCGAGGGGAAGACTAATGGGTCCCCGGGTTCTTTGGGGGAAGGAAGCAGTGCTGCCCTGAATGTAAATGTGCTCTTTCCAACTGCAACACAAGCTCATCAAGCAAGGACAAGACCCACCCTTTATTTTAAATATATATATATTTTTTATTTCAGAGAGGAAAGGATTAGGAGAGAGAGATAGAACTATCAATAATGAGAGAGTCATTGATCGGCTGCCTCCTGCATGTCCCACACTTGGGGATTGAGCCCACAACCTGGGCATGTGCTTTGACTGTGAATCGAACCATGACCTCCTGTTTCATAGGTCCCACAATCAGTGCTCATGACCCTAGGAAAACGACAAGAGTGAGCAGATGAGATGTGCTGTAGGTGCGGCGGGGAAGGTGGGAACAAAGCTTGTAACCTGGTCTCTAAAATGAGCAGGGCCCTGCGTGGCTGTCCAACACCAGAAACACACGTGGCCCAGGAACCCTCACAAGTGACAACAGTTCCTTTACATTTGGATCCTGGAGCTATTCATTCATTCTTCCATCCTGAAGAGGAAAGATCCTGACACACTTTACTGCCAGGGTATGTTCATTGAACACCTTCTTATTTGCATCTGGATGTTTACTTGGACACAGAGCGTTGAGTAAATGCCATCAGAGAACAGAGATGGTCTAGATCCCAGCTTCTAAGAGCTCAGTCTAGTTTTACATGTGAATTCCCAGCATAAAATAAACAGCAAAATGAAATGCTAGGAAAGGTTTAGAGGAAGCCACACTGTTCTACCTAGAGACCCTCTGGAACTCGTGGCATCGGCTTGGGGGCCTTAGTTTTCCGGCTCTAAAATGAGATGCCCCAGCGCAAAAGAGGTTATGTAAGGATGTGTGACCAGGGACTGTGGCATGCCTCTAAGCTACAGCTGCTCACTCTCTTTCCCCTGTGCCCTTCACAGAATCGATTTTTGCTCAAATATACTGAGAAATGGTCTGCGTCAAGGTCAGAATGCTCTGACCTGGCTCAGAGCTCTGAGATGGTGTTCTTTCTCAGATCCTTCCCCAGTCCCCACAAGATCTCCTGGGGTCTCATGTTACTGCCTGTCTCCGCCTCCCCTTTCTTCTTCTGCTTTATAGTTTTTATAAACACTAAGAGACTTATAATATTTTTGAACTTGAGGGATTATTTATACTAGTCTTTAGTAGTTTGATCCAGCAAACGTTTATTTACCATGCAAATGTGAGTAACATTATAAACAATACAGACTCATCACGAAATAACAGTCTTGCCAGCCAGTGTTCTGGTGTTCAGATCTCCTGACTGGATTGCACACCATCCACCCACCCCTCCATCCCCCTCCCCCTCCCGCCATGTGTTATGGAGAATACATCTGCATTCACATCGATGCATGTTTCTCTCGGTAGAGTAGGACCCCCAGATGAGGAGATCTGCACTTGAGTTCCAGGGTTCATGTCTGACCCACTGCACTATGTGGCTTTGGACAAGTAGCCTCACATTTTGGGGCCAGTTTCTCCAACTGTAAGTGAGAGGTTTGGGGACTGGGGAGGGCAGCAGTGATGAATGAGCAGTTGGACCCTGGGGTCTCTTCCAGTTGCCATGTTATGTTACTTCATGTGTAAAGTGAAGCCGTTTTGTGTTTGGCCTTAAATGTATGAGTAACTCCTGTAATGCTGATGTGTGCCAGAGGATTCGGGGCCGTTTTTCCTCCTTACATAATTGCAGACTTGTGACTGAGAGTTAAAATGTCCTGGAGCTGTTGATCCAGTCTTCCCCTCAGCACCCGTCAGTAGGCTTTGTTTTGAGAAGTCTCCACCCATCTGATGCTTGTTTTCCAATGAAGCTTTCTACAGGGACCACTCACCCCACAGAATCCTCTACCTCTGCTGTTTTAAATATCATTTCATCCATCATCTCCCCGTTAGAACCCGCAGAATTTTAAACCATTCCACTTCTCGAAATGGACAAGTGTCAAGCCAACAGCCACTTATTAAGCATCTCGTAGCGACTGTTCGCCTTTATTTCATCTCATCGGCTCCTCGAAAGACCCCGGTGAGGTCGGCCTTTGCTTTGTCATGTGACAGTATGGAAAGGAGGTGCACAGAGATGGCAAGGTTTTCCCAAGGCCCCGTGGTAAGAGTTTCAGATCCTGGGCCTCTAGGTTTCTGAATCCACATCAGGGCTCTTTCTGTTACACTTCATTCCTTTGCAGTTGGCCGTGGTCAGAGGATGTGAAGGGCCAGCGAGAACTTGGATGGTTTCCAACTTAAATTTTTGATGATACAAAGAAAGATTTTTGGAAGAACTTGTTCTTTCGTTTGGCTTTCAGAGCTTGCTTTGCCCTTGATATTTCAGTTGACCCTAACCTTTCTAACTCTGCTTTGAATTTAACCAGAGATTGTTAAACTCCAGGCCAGTGGATCTTAATCTAAATCTCTGTGTAAACATGACTCAGTAGGTCTTATGTGGAGCATCTCTCATAAGTTTCCCAAAGATGACTTAGAGGTGTGTCCATGATCTAATTCGAGTTCTTCCTTGTAAAAACAGAGAAAGGAGAGGCCCACGAAGGTGACGTGGCATACCCAGGGTCCCTGGCAACAGAGCTGTGCCTAGACCCTCATTCTCTTCACTGCCTCTGCCTCCCAGAAGGCCAGTACCATCCCTCACAGGGATCTTGTGGGAGTTTTTTTCTCTACACGGGTAAAAGGACTGGCTTTGAAGATAGTGAGATCTGCGTCAGATTCAGGCTCTGCCATTTTCTAACATTGTGACCCCAGAGCTCGTTATAACTTCTATAAGCTTCAATTTCCCCTCCTCCCCCCGCCAAAAAACAAAACAAAAAGCACCCCACAAATAAATAGAAATAATATCTAACTCATGGGGTAGACTACAGGTACATAGTGGGTGCTTAGTAAATGGTAGCTGTGATTATTATGGTCAATGTTGTCCTTGATGGTCTTCCTCATTCTACATATAACACCTACATAGAGCAGATCTATGACTAAAACAGTGACACCCGTTGCTTCCCAAGCATCCGCTCTAGCTTAGAAGGAAATTCCATTCCTCTAAGCTGATTTCAAGATCTCAACCAGTTCCATGGACACTCCAGAAATGTGTATGTTTTCTAAATTCACATACCATGTGTCACCCACCTAAAGTACATAAGTCAGTGTGTTTTAGTATATTCACAGGCTTGTGCAGCCACTACTCGAGGCGCAGTAAGAAGGGTGGGGTCCTATGCTTGGTGCTTTCCACAAATCGTCTGCAGTCCTTGCAGCAGCCCTGCAAAACATGTATTCTCTCCATCGAGCAAGTGAGAGTCACGGAGGTTTGTGTAACCTGTCCAAGGCCACAGAGCCAGGAGGCAGCAGAGCCAGGCTTTCAGTCCATCCTGGCTCCAGCCTGTGTTGTCATCCACCACGTTATGGGTTCTGAGACCCACTGAGGCTTGGGGTGGGGATTCTGAGGGAGAGGAGAGAGATAAAAGGGCATTGAGATAAGGGAACCAGTCATTATTTGGCCAGTCACCTTTTCCAGAAAGTCCCGCCGCCCGCCCCTTTCCTGCTCCTGTTATCACTAGCCCGTGGCCAGTCAGCCAGGCTGGGCTCCTCTACTGAAATCCTTCAAGCTTTCCTGTTCTAGAGTTATGCAAGAAGGTGGGAGGAGTGTTTGTGTGCTGGGCAGCTTCCCAGGGGTGATTGTGGAAAGGAAGGGGAGTGATTTGGTAGGGCCCTAAAGAGAAGCCAGGAAGAAGAGGAAAAACAAAACCCCATTTAAAAGAAAACAAATTGGCTCAGGCATTTTCTGGCATTATCTTCAGTCTAGACTTGGAGATAGAAGCCCAGGCCAGAAGTCTGGAAACGTCCATTTGCTTCTTGCTCTGTAACTGACCTTCCTAATATCCTCGGTCATTCCAGCCACGTAACAAAACCAGCCACTCACTGCTCTGTTTAATCTTTTCCTCTATCTTTACCTTCTTTCCTTCCCTTTGGAAGGAGGTACCCACAAATCCTCTGAGTGGTTTACGCAAATGGACGGATTTGTTTGCACCCTTATCTCATTCGTCTTTTATAGCCTAGGGAGACTGGCAGGCAGGCAGGCCAGAGCTTATCCTCCCCACTTGGTAGTGTGGAACCAACCCTGAGATAGGCCATTGAGTCTCCCAGCTGCAGTGGCAGAGCTGGAATGGATCCTGGGTCTCCTGACTCCTGCCACTTGCAGGAAGTCCAATCACTGAGAGAGTGGATTTCAAACCACTTAGGTCTTTTCATCCCAAACCTTGCATTCTTGCTATTTTGTTTTGCTGAAATTCACAATATCTTGCTATGATTATGGAAGGAAGCCCTGAGCAGGTATAGGGAACTGAAGGTAGGAAAGGAAGAATGCTCTTACTCAGTGTACTTTAGTAAGGACTTGGAGTTTATTGAGTGTTCAGTTTCCTCTTCAAAAAGGAAATAAGCACTGAGGGTTGGATGTCTTTAATTAGACTATTGTTAAGCTCTTGCCTATACTTAACACTTCATACTTGGCAAAGGGCCCGTGTCTTTGTATGTGTGTTTTCTAAATTCACATACCATGTGTCATCCACCTAAAGTATACAAGTCAATGTGTTTTAGTATTCACAGCGTTGTGCAGCCACTACTACCATCTAATTTTGGAATATTATTATCACCCCAAAAAGAAATCTCACACTCATTAGCAATCACTTCCCACTCCCCATTCTTACCCCAACCCTAGGCAATCATTCATCTGGTTTTCTGAATATATTTACCAATTCTGGACATCCTATCTAATGAAAGAGTAATATGCAAATTAGATGTCACTCTGTCACAAAGATGGCTAGCCCCATGGCCACAAGATGGCGGCGCCCAGTCCGGCTCAGCCCCACCACTGAAGGCCTGTTAGCCAGGCAGGTGGTGGAGAAGGCAGGGGGCCTGAGGGGCAGAACAGGCGATCAGTGGAGGCTGGGGGTCCCCTGCCCAGGCCAGAGGCCTTCACCAGAGGCCTCAGGCATGGACAAGGGCAGAGCCGGTGATTGGAGGGGGCAGGGGCAGAGCCAGTGATCTGAGGGGTATGAGGGTGCCCTACCCAGGCATAAGACCTGGGCAAGGGCAAGGCTGGAGATCACAGGGGCCTGGGCTCCACAGAGCCAGTGATCAGAGGGGCAGGAGCGGAGCCTGCGATCCCAGGGGTCTGGACACCAGTGTAGCCAGCAAAGCAGGGGTCTGGGGGTCCTCTGCCCAGGCCTGCAGCCTTGGCTAAAGGCTGCAGTGGGGCAGGGGTGGAGCCCGCAATCTCAGGGCCTGGGCTGGGGCAGAGTCGGCAATTGGAGGGGCTTGGAGGTCTTCTCCCCAGGCCTTCAGCCTTGGCCAGAGGTTACAGGCCTGGGCAGGGGTGGAGCTGGGACTGGAGGGGCAGGAGTGGAGCCGGTGATCAGAGTGAACTACAGAGGAAATACCTTTTCTTTTCACTCATTGGCTAAACTCCCTGTATGCCACTGGTAATATTCTTAGTAACTTGGGTAATAAGAATCCAAAAAAGCTACCTAGGGTTTTTCCACCACACTCCTAGAGGAAAAAAAAAATGAAGGTCCACTGCTGGAGGGTTAAGAAATGTCATATTCTACCCTAGCCAGTTTGCCTCAGTGCATAATGCCTCAGCCTGCCAACTGCAGGGTCTGGATTCAATTCTGACCAAGGGCATATACCTAGGTTGCAGGCTTCTCCCTGGCCAGGGCCCAGGTCAGGCATATGCAGGAGGCAACCAACCAAAGTATTCCTCTCAGTTGGATGTTTCTCTCTGTCTTTCCCTTCTCTTCCACATTCTCTAAAAATCAATGGAAACATATCCTCAGGTGAGGATAAAAAAAAAAAGAAAGAAGGAAGGAAATGTCATGTCCTATGAAAGACACATCTTGAAAATGCCAAAAAAAAAGTTGTCATTTTTTCATGGTGAAGGGACTTGAGTTCGTGTTGATGAAAACACCTTGGTGACTGCAGTGATTGGCAGTGGCTGTAGCAGCAGGGTGATGGGGCTGGTGGCTTCCTCTGATTAGCCTGGTCGCCTCCCACAAAGGGAGGCCAGACTGCGGCTTAGGCCCACTCCCCAAAGGGAGCAGGGAGCGGACCTAAGCCATCAGTAGGACATCCCCTGAGGGCTCCCAGTATGTGAGAGGGGGCAGGCTGCGCTGAGGACCTCCCCCCACCAGTGCACAAATTTTGTGTACCGGGCCCCTAGTTTTATATAAATGAAATATAGCTTCTTTTTACTTAGCATAATGTTTGCAAGGTTCATACATGTTATAACATATATTCAGACTTTGTTCTTTTTATTGGTAAATAATATTCCATTGTACAAATATGCCACATTTTGTTTATTTATTGATCAGTCTGTAGGCATTTGGATTGTTTCTACTTCTGGCTGTTATTATAAACAATGCTGTTCAGAACATTTGTGTACAAGTTCTTGTGAGGACATATGTGTTCATTCTCCTGGGTATATACCCATGAGTGGAATTGCTAGATCATATGGTAGCTCTATGTTTAACTTTTTGAGGAGCTGTCAAACTGTGGGTCTGTGTTTATAAATTTACTGAGATTTGTTTCCCACGAAATTCACCCACTTAAAGTACACAGTTCAGTGGTTTAGTATATTCACAGGGTTGTGCAACCAACATAATCAAATTTTAGAAAATGCTCATCACCCCAAGAAGAAACATATACAGACAGTCCTCAGGTCACGTCGGACTTGACTTATGTCGTTTTGTGGTTACATTGTCTATATATATATGAAGTTCCGTCATTTCAACATATGTACATATGTGCTTTGTGTTTTTTATTATTTATTTACCACAAGTAAAGGTCAGGGATTGTTATCTTTCTTTTAAATTTTTTTATTGTTTCTTTTCATTACTGCTGTGTATGTGCTCCATGTGAGTGACGTAGGTGCTTATGGAGGTGGGTTCCGACTTACGGCGAAAATCACGTTATGCTGTGCTGTAGGAACAGATCTCCAACATAACCCGAGGGCCTACTGTACTCATAGCAGTCACTATCCATTCCCACACCCCAGGCAACCAACCAATAGCCTACTTTCTTTTCTTTTTTTTAATATATTTTATTGATTTTTTTCCAGAGAGAAGGGAGGATAGAGAGTTAGAAACATCGATGAGAGAGAATCATCGATCAGCTGCCTCCTGCACACCTCCCACCGGGGATATGCCTGCAACCAAGGTACATGCCCTTGACCAGAATCGAACCCGGGACCTTTCAGTCTGCAGGCCGATGCTCTATCCACTGAGCCAAACCAGTTAGGGCACTACTTTCTATCTTTATAGATTTGCCAATTTGAGACATTTCACGTAAATGAAACCCTACAAATGTAATCTCATCACTGGTTTCTTTGACTTAGCATCGTGTTTCCAAGATTTGTCCATGTTGCAGCAGGTAGCAGTATTCCATTCATTTCTGCAGCTGAACCATATTCTGTTGTGTGGACATGCTGAATTTTATTTTTGTTCAGTCTCTGCCTCCATCATTACATGGCGTCCACTCTGTGTGTATCTGTATCTCTGTTTTTTCTTCCTGCAAGGACGCCAGACAGTGGGTCAGGGCCCACCCTAATCCAGTATGACCTCATCTTAACTAATTACATCTCGAAGACCCTATTTTCAAATGAGATCGCATTCTAAGAATCCAGGTAGACAGGAGTTTAATGTGGGACACTGTTCAACCCAGAACAGGCACCAAGGAATAATCATATGAATTCAGGTAGAGATCTTTTAAAGTTACAACCAGAAGAGGAATTTTGGCAAAGAAAGTCCCAAAGCAGCTTAGAAGGAACTTTGATGGGGCTTCAAACCCTTACGGAGCCCATGGTTTCAGAGACATGGCTTCACACTGGTGGGATGGAATTCCAGGTGCCTGTGGGCCCAGCCCAGCTCATCCTAACTCGCACTTCAACTTATTAACAGACCTTAAAAATCTTCTCTGATCTTGACCACAAGAAACAAGCATATTTGGATTTTTGTGCCAGAGAAAATTCTTTTAATATATACATATACTAGTAGCCCGTTGCAGGAAAATTCCTGCAAGAATAGGGCTTCCTGACCCAGAGCAAAGCAGAGAAGGGAGCGAAGCCCGCCTCAACTCCCATCTCTGCCGCCTCAGCTCCCTCCAGTCTCTGCTGCCTCAGTTCCCTCCTGTCTCTGCTGCCTCGGCTCCCCTCCCCCTTCTCCCTCCCTTCTTCACCATCTCCACTGCCTCAGCTCCATTCCCTTCTCCACCACTTGGCTCCCTTCTGCAGCACTTGGCTTCCTTCTATGCTCTCCTGTGTATGCAAATTAACCACCATCTTTGATGGGTTGATTTGCATACCGCGCGCTCTGATTGGCTGGTGGGCGTGGCTTTGCTGGTGGGCATGGCTTAGGTGTCTCAGAGTGGTGGTTAATTTGCATATTACTCTTTTATTAGAATGTGTGTGTGTGTGTGTGTGTGTGTGTGTGTGTGTGTATATACTAGAGACCCGGTGCACAAAAATTTGTGCACTCCAGGGGTGGGTGACCCTCAGCCTGGCCTGTGCTCTCACAGTCTGGGACTCCTTGGGGGATGTCCACCTGCTGGCATGCCTGGCCAGCCTGGGTGAGGGGCTGATGGCTGTTTGCAGGCTGGCCACATCTCCTTCAGGGAGGAGGGCCCTGCTGGGGTACCTGGCCAGCCTGGGTGAGTGACTGATGGCTGTTTGCAGCGAGGCTGGCTGGAATTTATTTAACTTCTAAAGTTGAAACTGTTGCTTTAACCGAACCCAGGTCAGGTTACCCCTGACAATCCAGGCTCCCAGTGCTTCCTTGAGCCCAAGGATGGAAGCAGGTCTCTGGGGTTTATTTATCTTCTATAATTGAAACTTTGTTGCCTGAAGCGGAGGCCACAGCTGGTCTAGGCAGACAGGAACCTTAACTTCCTGCATCGCTGGGGCAAGCCTCCTGCTTGTTCTAGCTCCATGGCTGCCGACGGCCATCTTGGCTGGGTTAATTTGCATACAGCCACTCTGATTGGCTGGTGGGCGTGGCTTAGGTGTCTCAGAGTGATGGTTAATTTGTATATTACTCTTTTATTAGAATGAATACATATATATATATATATATATATATATATATATATATATATATATATATATGACTCACTATGTGCTGAGATACACACACACACCTCCTAGGCACCAGAGATACAGAAGTGACTAGAACATGTTTTGAGTACTTACAACAGGCAGAATGCATTTCATCCATATAAACACCCTATGTCCATGTAAATATGGAAACCAAGACTCAGAGAGCTGAAGGGACTTCTCTGGGACTGCAGGTAAACAGACTGAGTCACAGATTTGCTTCTGCAGCCTGAGCTGGAGGCAGAGGGCCCCAGAGGTAAGGATAAGTCACTCCTTCCTTACACAGACCCACAGCCATGCATTCAGTGAAGGATGTATGGGGTAACAAGGCAGGATAAGTAGGTTGTGACAAAATGCCTTGCTTGTCCTGCTGGGGAACCTGGACAGTGAGGAGTCAATGCGTGTGACTGAGGGATATGACTTCCTATCCCATGTACTGGGTTTCGCTCATCCACACACATTGTGGAGTAGTGGGTGCTGGAGATGAGGTGTGGGAAAAGCATAGACTCTCGGCCCTTCCTGGGCTTACAGCCTAATCTACAGAGTGATGACAGAGGGTTGCTGTCTTCCTGAAATTCTCTTTGAAATATAAGGAAGTACTGGTGAGAAACAAGGTTGAAGAGGTAAACAGGAAAACAATTCGATTGAAGAGGTAAACAAAATCACCACATCAAATTTTAGAAAATACTCATCACTCTAAGAAGAAAAGAGAGCGAGCTTAGGAAGTCATCTTGAGGATAACAGGCGTCCCCTGAAGGGTTTTAAGGGCAGAGACTGAGATGATGTCATGCTGAGGAACAGGGAGGACTCATAGGTCAGGGCTAGGCTTCTGGCTGGGAGAACTCATTGGGTGGC
>PVJC01020684.1:0-28935 GCA_004026665.1 Murina feae
CACCTCTTGTTTCTCCAAAGGATGAAAGCCAGCAGAGGGAAAGCCCCTCAAACCTCTTGCCCCCACCCTCCCAGTGTCACCAGAATCTTCCCATCGCCTCCTGTTACAGCAGAGGAGCTGCCCTCTTCCCAGGCAAAGTAGTCCTTCTGCCCCAGCCCCTTCAGTACCTACCTCCTGAAGGGATTTTTCCCATCCACCTTTAACACCTGGCAGGTGTCTTTCATTTTTTAAAAAAATAATAGCATACTTTATTCATTTAACATTATCTTAAAGATCATTTCATATTAATACATACTAGCACATATATCTCATCTTAAAAATAATGTTCCCCTGAGGGATTCTAAAATGGCAGCAGAGTAAGTAGAGCTATACTGACATTCTCCTAGGGCCAAACTAGGATTACAACTAAAATACAGAACAATCACCCTGAAAAACCAACTGAAGACTAGCTGGAGAGGACCCTGATAACGGAAGATGGAAAGTGGAGACCACATAGAGACTGGTAGGAAGTGCAGAGGCGTGAAAGGGATGGCTGGCTCCCACAGACAGCAGCTAAAGTCTAGGAGGAATGGGGTCTAAACTCCAAGCTAGGCTCCCCAGAGCACCAGAGCTTAAGAAAGGTGCCCACATAACATCTGTCTGCCAATCAGAGATGGCCGGAAAGGCAGGCACCCTCTTAAAGGCCTACACACAAAATTTCATGTGCAGCCACTCACCTTGGGCTCCAACAGAGGCAGGCCAGCGTGGACTGGAGCTGTGTGAGGAGAGTCCAGGGTTGGGGGCTACAGGGTTGGTACTTGGAGGACAGCCACCTCAGTTTCCTGTCCTGAGTCATTTCCTCACCTTGCGGAGGAGATCTTTCTCCTCAGACCCTTGCTACCTAGGCTTTTGCCTGGGGAGAAGGCAGTTGCCCCATCCTGTTGGAGAGACCTCTGGCCCCACCTGAGGCTAATCAGGGCTGATAACAATCAGACTGAAGGCAGAGGAAGATCAATGGAGGCCTTGAGTCTCTGCCTGATCTCCTCCTGGGCCTGGGACTAGGAAAAGCAGACCCTGGTGCACAGCTTAGTACTTTCCAAAGGCACCCAGCCACAGCAGAGGGAGCCACAAGTTGTGGATTACTGATAGCTCCTAACAGTACTCAGGACCAGTCACAAACAGCATCTGACATTGTCCTGCACTAGAGACTGAAAGTCATAGCAGATCTACTTAGTACACAGACACAAAAACAAACAGACTACCAAAATGGGGAGAGAAAAAACAACAATAAGAAAGAACAAGAGAATTCTCCAGAAGAGCTAAATGAAATGAAGACAAAAAATTTATCAGACACAGAGTTCAGAATAATGATGGCAAAAATGCTCAACAGCATGAGAAAATATATAGTAACTATGAAGAATGACACAGAACTAATAAAGAACACAGTGGAAAGAATACACAGATTAGGAGAAGCCGAGGACTGGATCGGTGAATTAGAAGACAGTGTAGAAAAAAAAATCACTTAATCAGAGAACAACAACAACAAAAAAAAGCAAAAAGCAGGATAGCTTAAGGAACAACATGAAACATAACAATCCTATATAATAAAATTGACCCTAACATCATAAGGGTCATCATAACTGGGAATAACTGGTCACTATGACACACACTGACCACCAGGGGGCAGACACTCAATGCAGGAGCTGCCCCTAGTGGTCAGTGCACTCCCACAGGGGGAGCTCTGCTCAGCCACAAGCCAGGCTGATGGCTGCCAGTACAGCTGTGGTGGAGGGAGCCTCTCCTGTCTCCTTAGCAGTGCTAAGGATGTCCAACTGCAGCTTAGGCCTGCTCCCCACTGGCAAGTGGATATCCCCTGAGGGCTCCCGGGCTGCCAGAGGGGTGTCTGACTGCCAGCTTAAGCCGGATCGCCCGAGAGTGGGCCTAAGCCAGCAGGTAGACATCCCCCGAGGGTTCCCAGACTGCGAGAAGGCACAGGCCGGGCTAAGGGACTCCCCCCCACCAAACGCACAAATTTTTGTGCACCTGGCCACTAGTATTTACATAATAGAAATGCCAGAAGGGGAAGAAAGTGAACAAGCGATAGAAATGCCTTTGGAGAAATAATGGTGAAGGAAAAAGTCACACAAGTTCAGAAGGCACAGAGAGTCCCAAGAAAGAAGAACCCAAAGAGGCCCATGCCCAGACACATCATAATTAAAATATCAAAAATTAAAGATGAAGAGAAAATCTTAATGGCAGCAGAGAAAAGTGATTTGTTACCTAGATAAGAGCTCCCAAAAGGTTATCAGCTGATTTCTCATCAGAAATACTACAGGCCAGGTGGGAATGGCATGAAGTATTCAAGGTAATAAAAAGCAAGGATCTGAAACCAAGATTACTATATCCAGCAAGACTATCATCCAAAATAGATGGTGAAATAAAGAGCTTCCCAAAGAAAAAAGGCTAAGTAGTGTATCACCACCAAACCAGCACTGCAAGAAATGCTAAAGGGAAGAGAAGAAATATATATAGAGAGAAACATAGGCATAAAGAATAAAAATGGCAATAAATAAGTACCTATCAATAATAACCTAAAATATAAATGGATTAAACACTATGATCAAAAGACATGGGGTAGTTGAATGAATAATTTTAAAAAAGTGACCCCATTATATAATGTCTACAAGAAAACCACCTCAGAACAAAAGACACACAGGATGAGAGCAGAAGGATGGAAAAATATTTTCCATGCAAATAGAATAATAAGCAGGAGTCGCAATACTCATATCTGATAAAATAGACTTCAAAATGAGGGCCGTAGCCCTGGCTGGTTTGGCTCAGTGGACAGAGCATCAGCCTGTGGACTGAAGGGTCACAGGTTCGATTCCAGTCAAGGGCATGTACCTTGGTTGTGGGCACATTCCCAGTGGTGAGTGTGCAGGAGGCAGCTGACCGATGTTTCTCTCTCATTGATGTTTCTAAGTCTCTATCCCTCTCCTTCCTCTCTGTAAAAAATAAAAAAATTAAAAAAAACAAAAAACAAAAAACAAAATGAGGGCCGTAACAAGAGACAATAAAGGTCACTATATAATACTAAAGGAACCGATCCAACAAGGGGATATAACGCTGATAAACATATATGCACCAAATATAGAAACACCTAAATATATAAAAAAAACTTCTAGGGCAGCAGTTGCCAACCTTTCGGACCTCACGTATCACCAAAGGTCCGCGGACCACTGGCTCGTGACTGCTGCTCCAAAGGTTTCCTTAAACCAGCGGTTGCCAACCTTTTGGACTTCATGGACCACCAGTGGTCCATAGACCACTGGTTGGCGACCACTGTTCTAGAGGACTGTAATGGGACACAGCAAAAGCAGAGCTGAGAAGGAAGTTCATAGCACTTATAGGCCTACCACAAAAAACGAGAAAAATTAGTAACTATTTAACCCTACAATTTAAAGAATTAGAAAAAGAACAAGAAAAGCCAAGAGTTAGTAGAAGGAAGGAAATAAAGACTAGAGCAGAAACAAATGACATAAAGGTTAAAAAAACAATGAAACCAAGAGCTGATTCTTTGAAAAGATAAATAAGATTGATGAACTGTTAGCCAACTCATCAAGAAACAGAGAGGACCCAAATAAATAAAATCAGAAACAAAAGAGGTGAAGTAACAACTGACATAACAGAAATACAAAGGGTTATAAGAAAATACTATGAACAACTATATGCCAACAATGTGGAAGAAATGGAAAATTCCTAAAAACATATAATCTCCCAAAATTGAATCAGGAAGTATCAGAAAACCTAAATAGGCCAACAACAACTTTTGAAATAGAAGCAGTAATCAAAAAACTCCCAGCAAACAAATGCTCTGGTCCAGACAGCTTCACAGGAGAGTTTTACCAGGTCTTCAAAGAAGAAATAACACCTATCCTCCTCAAACTACTCTATAAAATCCAAGAGGAAAGAACACTTTCAGCTCTTTTTATGAGGCCAGCATTATCCTAGTTCTAAAACCAGATAAAGACACTACAAATAAAGAGGACTTATACATAGATGCTAAAATCCTCAACAAAATATTAACAAAAATCACATGACAGAAAAAGCGTTCAACAAAATTCAACACCCATTTTTGATAAAAACTCTCAGCAAAGTGGGAATAGAGAGAGCATATCTCAACATAATAAAGACCATATATGACAAACATACAGAGAACATCATACTCAATAGACAAAAACTAAAACCATTTCCCCAAAAAACAGGAACAAGATACGGATGTCCACTTTTACCAGTCTTCTTCAACAGAGTACTGGAAGTCTTAGCCACAGCGATCAGACAAGAAGTAGAAATAAAAGACACCTCAAGTGGAAAGGAGGAAGTAAAACTCTCATTATTTACTGACTACAGGCCTGATACATGAAAATTCATGCACTGGAGGAGGTGGGGGGGTCCCTCAGCCTGGCCTGCCCTGTCTCACAGTCCAGGAGCCCTCAGGGGCAGGAGGCAACCTGGTGATCAGGGGAAGGTGACTCCTCTGCTGCTGCCACTGCTGGCAGTGCAAGCCTCAGCTGGCTCTGGTTACCTGAGCCTCAGGCAGCCCTGGGCAGCTGGGCAGCCGCCATCCAAGGACTGAGGGAGGCAAGGACAACAGTGGATTCAAGACAGTATATCTTCAATAAGTGGTGCTAGGAAAATTAGACAGATACATGCAAAATGAAAAAAGAAAAAGAAACTAGACCACCAACTTACACCATACAGAAGAATAAATTCAAAATGAATAAAAGACTTAAATGTAAGTTGTGAAACCATAAAAACCCTGGAAGAAACCATAGGCAGCAAAATCTCAGACATCTCTCATAGCAATATGTTTATGGATACTTCTCCTAGGGCAAAGGAAAATAAGGAGAAAATAAACAAATGGGACTACATCGAAATAAAAAGTTTCTGCCCAGCAAAAGAAACCATCAACAAAATGAAAAGGGAGGCCCCTGTATGGGAGGATATATTTGGCAATGATACATCTGATAAAGGGTTAATATCCAAAATATATAAGGAACTCATACAGCTTAGCCTGGTTGGCATGGCTCAGTGGATGAACGTCAACCCACGAACCAAGAGGTCATGGTTCCATCCTGGTCAGGGCACATGCCCTGGTTGTGGGTTTGATCCCCAGTGGGGGGCATGCAGGAGGCAGCTGATCAATGATTCTCTATCCTCACTGATGTTTCTATCTTCCTCTCCCTTTGTCTCTGAAATTAAAAAATACATATATATTTTAATATATTTTATTGATTTTTTACAGAGGAAGAGCGAGGGATAGAGTTAGAAACATTGACGAGAGAGAAACATTGATTAGCTGCCTCCTGGGGATGTGCCCCAAACCAAGGTACATGCCCTTGACTGGAATCAAACCTGGGATCCTTGAGTCCTCAGGCCGACACTCTATCCACTGAGCCAAACCAGTTAGGGCAATAAAAATATATTTTTAAAAAATAACACAACAATGAGGTATCACCTCGCACCATCAACAAATGACAAGTGCTAGCAAGGATGTGGAGAAAAGGGAACCTTAGTACACTGCTGCTGGGAATGCAGACTTGCAGCCACTATGGAATACAGTATGAAGAGCTTCCTCAAAAATTAAATAGGAACAGCCACCCTAACTGGTTTGGTTCAGTGGATAGAGCATCAGTCTGCGGACTCAAGGGTCCCAGGTTCAATTCTGGTCAAAGGCATGTACCTTGGCCATCCCTAGTAGGGAATGTGCAGAAGGCAGCTGATTGATGTTTCTTATTCTCTACCCATCTCCTTCCCTCTCTATAAACAATCAATAAAATATATTCTAAAAAAATAGGAGCTGCCATTTGACCCAGTGACCTCACTTCTAGGAATATATCCTAAGAGGGCCCCCAAAAAACAATCAGAAAGAATGTATGCACCCCTATGTTCATAGCAGCACAATTTACAATAGCTAAGATCTGGAAATAGCCCAATGCCCATGAGGAGAAGAGTGAATAAGAAAGTAGTTGTGGTACATTTACACCATGGAATACTATGCACCCTTTGAGACAGCATGGAGGGACCTGGAGAATATTATGCTAAGTGAAAGAAGCCAGTCAGAGAAAGACAAGTATCACGTGATCTTACTCATATGCGGAAACTAATGAACAAAATAAACTGATGAACAAAATAGATACAGAGACATAGACACATGGAACAGACTGTGGAATCTCAGAGGGAAGGTGGGGGTGGGTGGGAAGAGATCTCTTTCTTCAAAGGGAACAGGCTGTGGCTGGCTAAGCACCACTGTGTCTAGGAAGCTCCAGGGTTGACTTAGTGGGTACCATTTGGCCAGAGCCCAGAGGTGACCTCCTCAGCTGCTAGCTCTGCTCTGAGAGGAGAAAGCAGCTCTAGTTCGCCCACAAGCCTCCACTGGCTCTGCTTTTGTTTGTGCCCACAAATGGGAGGGAACAGGCTTCCTGGATTCCAGTTCTGGTTTGCTCATACCGCATGACCCCATGTGAAGCCTAGAAACCTTCCAGGACTCAGTTTTCCTATCTGTAAAATGGGGTGATCTCTCTGACTCCTCTCTCCTTACAGGGCATAAAAGAAAAGGATGAGATCATGTCTGGAACGGAATTGTAGCTAAAAAGACAGGTTTCCTCTTGAGGGGTTAGGGGGTGGGAGTGAGGAACTCAGCAGGGCCTAAGGGAGAAGCCATTGGCTTTGATGTTGCCTTCTTCCTACAGGCTTCCCAGGAAAATAGGAGGTGGGGTTGTGGAGAGGAAGGGACAGCAAAGCCAAGAGCTTTAGCCTTCTTCTAGTGCCAGGGACAGGAAGTGAGGTGCTGTCTACAGAGGAAGTAAGAAGCAAACACCCCCCAATTTCCCCTCAGCCTACAGTGGAATGGAAGGCTCCAGGGCTGGGGAAAGAAAAAGTAGGAATGGGAGTGGGAAGAGGCATTATCATCATCATCTGGCGGAGAAGAGGGTTTCATGTCTTGGATATAATAAAACTCAAGGGGCACAGACTCAAGGAGGAGAGAGAAGTCAAGTTGAGAAACCCAGCTTTCTGGGTCCATGGTATCACATCTGCAGTCCTGGCCCCAGACTCCAGCCCTGCTCCACAGCCTCCACCCCTAAGATGGGCCAGATCTGATTACTCACTCTTACAGTATATGTCCTTTCTTTGCAGCCTTTATCACAGATGTAATTCTATGATTGTTTAATTATTTGATTAATGTGGGCCTTTTGATGACCACTGGACTCCAGGAGTCTAGCAAAGCACCTATCACATAGTTTAGTGCTGGCTGAGTGGATGTGCTGACCACTGCTTGAGAATTCCTCAGAGGCTGGTTTTGGCCTAACCTGGCATCTGAATCAAATTCAGTATATGAAGATGAATGAACACTACTCATGGCCTGATGGGGAGACTCTTGGGTGAGTGGTAAAGGTCAGAAACTGATACAGGTGCCAGGAAAAATCTATGCACACCTAGATATTGCAAACAGGTAAGGTGACAGAAGAAGATATATCTTTTGGGTAAGGGGGGGAGGGGAAAGAATACATATTTGTATTTGTTTTTGTGTAAAGAAACTCTTGAGGGATATGTAAGAAACTAATAAATGATTCTCTTATTACTACGGAGGGAGAAGGGAATGGAGATGGGAGCAAGATTTCTCAATGTATGCCTTTTTTTTCAATTTGATTTTTAGACTGGGTTAAAAAAAAATCTAGTGAACTTTAACTGGTTTGGCTCAGTAGACAGAGCGTCGGCCTGCGGACTGAAGGGTTCTGGGTTCGATTCCAGCCAAGGGCACATGCCTGGGTTGCAGGCTCGATCCCCAGTAGGGGGTGTGTAGGAGGTAGCCGATCACTGATTCTTTCTCATCATTGATGTTTCTATCTTTCTCTTCCCCTCTCCCTTTCTCTCTGAAATCAATAAAAAGTCTTTTTTTAAAAAAAAATCTAGTGAAAAAAATAAAGTATAAAACTTTAAAAAATGTAAGAAGGGCCCTGGCCAGTGTGGCTCAGTTGGTTGAGCATCATCCCATGCACGGAGAGGTTGCTGGTTCGATTCCTGGAAAGGTCACACGCCTGGGTTTCAGGCTCAGTCCCCAGTAGGGGGCGTGCAGGAGGCAGCCAATAGATGGTTCTTTCTCATCAACCATCGATGTTTCTCTCTCCCTCTGCCTTCCCCTATCCCTCTAAAATCAATAAAAGCATACTAAAAAAAAGTTTCAAAAAATGTTAGAAGGAATAACCACGTGACCAAGTGATTTCGAAAGCCCCTCCCAGCTGAGGCCATCTACGCTCTCTTCCCCTTTTAGAAAGTACGTTGCCCTAACCAGTTTGGCTCAGTGAATAGAGCATCGGCCTGCAGACTGAAAGGTCCCAGGTTCAATTCCGGTCAAGGGCCATGTACCTTGGTTGCGGGCAGTAGGGGGTGTGCAGGAGGCAGCTGATCGATGTTTCTGACTCTCTGACCCTCTCCCTTCCTATCTGTAGAAAATCAATAAGATATATTAAAAAAAAAAAGAAAGTACAAACCGCCCTAACCGGTTTGGTTCGTCTGCCTGCGTACTGAAGGGTCACAGGTTCGATTCCGGTCAAGGGCCATGTCCCTTGGTTGCGGAGACATCCCCAGTTGGGGGTGTGCAGAAGGCAGCTGATCGATGTTTCTCTCTCATCGATGTTTCTAACACTCTAACCCCCTCCCTTCCTCTCTGTAAAAAATCAATAATCAATAAAATATATTTTAAAAAAAGAAAGTACGAACCAAGCCCCTGAAACAGGGAGGGTGAGGAGATCTGGCCACATGAGTAGGGGATTCTGGCCAAGGGATGCCAGTGTTTCCACTCCTTTTCTTCCCAGAAATTTCTCTTGGGCGAGGGGAGAGGCCCTCCCACCCCCAGACTGTGGTGTGGGGTGGGAACACCAAATTATTCACAAGCTGATCAGGGCCACTTCAGCCTGGATCAGAGTTCATGGTAGATTCTTGGGAAGGGGGGCTAATAGGGTCTGGCCAAGGTCAGAGGCAGAGGTGGAAGGTTGGGCAAGGTGAGAGTTGGGGGCAGGTAGGGATAGAGTGGGGTAAGTGACTCCTGGACATGTCTAGGGCTGTTGCAGGCAGGTTCTGAGAGTGTCTCAACAGCTCCTCGCACAAAAGGGCCAATTACAGCCCCCACATCAAGCTAGCTGGGGGGTGAAGTGAGTCAGCCTCTGGGAACTACTGTTGCTGAGAACCCCAGAGCCACGCCCCAGGAGTTCCAGGGACCCTCACAGTCCTGTCTAGGAAAAGCTTCATGATTCCTCTATCCAGAGGTCTTCAGGGAGGGACAATTGGAGAACTGCAGACCAATGCCCCAAGTAGTACCCAACACCCAAGCCCTGCAGGCACAGCATTAGCAGCAGAATGGGTTGTCTCTCCTTTAAAACTAGCTATACTTTTTTTTAAAGCTTACTGAGGACTGAAGAATTACCAGAGCTCAAGGACCAGCATAAGGTTCAGGCAGCTATGCCTGATCAGGCTCTTCTCGGTGGCTGCTGGATTTTTAGAAATCAGTAATAACAGCAATGATAATTCACCTTAATAACAGCCTGGACTCCTCAGGACTCTTTCATCTTGTAACTCCCAGAGCAGGGAAAACGGTAATTATCAAGCAGGTGCCACACCCCAATGATGATATGTTATTAATCCATCAGCACGGGCTGGGAAACTGAGGCTCAGGGAGAAGGATTTTCCCTCAAACAGAGCTAAGGATGCAAGTGCCAAGGCCACTGGGCGGTGAAGAAATGCAGATGCCAGCTCCGTATCTGCTGTGTTTTGAGAGGATACTGAAGATAAGGGCACTCCTTCCAGAATTAGCCAGACCTGGGTTTGAGGAGGTGAGGAAAGACCCCAGATGTGTGTCCCCAGCCCCCTCCCCAGGCTGAAGCAGGGCTCGGTTGTAGCCCTATCAGGGAACCAGGGCCTCAGATCTTGAGTGCATACACCCAGCCACTCACTCTCCCCAAGTTCTGCAAAGCAGCCTGACAGCTGCTTTGAGCATCTCCTCCATCTCTGCAACTCAAGAAGAAACCACAGGGTAAGTGGGGGCTTAGCCCTCCAAATAACTGCATGCCACAGGTACAGTCCATAAAGTGGGAGCGGGGCGCATCCTGAAGCTGGGTAGGTGGATCAGATCAAGAACCCATCAGAAGTGGGGAGACTGCTCCTTGGGAACCAAAGCCCATATCCGCAGCCCCCTTCCATTTTGGCACTGGTTTTACAATAATGAGATCCTTCCTATAGCAAGGTCTGTTTGGGCTGATCATGTTGCAGAAAACTGCAGAGGTGGCCCAGCTGGCCTGTGCCCTCCAAGAGAGCAGAGAAGGGTGGGCAAAGAGTCACAGAACACCAAAGACCTTTTCCCAGGGTGGCCACAGCAAGGACTCAAATGGGAAGGTAAGGATAAAGACATTCCACAGTCTATATGTGCCTGGTCCTGTGAGAGATGCTAGGGAGAGATGTTGGAACAGATGCAACTCAGCTCCCGAGAAACTATAAGGGCCAAGCCAGGTAGCAACCAATGACCTTGTTCTCTAACCTTCTAGGGCAGAGTCTGGGGAAGAGTAGCAAGCGTGTTGCTGGAAGGGATTTAAAGTTGTTTACTTCCACTTACTAGACAGCTGACTAGAACCCTTGGCAGTGTCCAGATATAGTACTCTGCCCCTCCTAAGGCCCAGCTCTCTATAATCTCATCTTCAAGAACTACTTTCTCTGCTTTAAATTCAGCCAGGCCTCCTCATGCATGAGGAACTAAGGCAGAATGGTACTATGGAAAACACTTGACCAGAGTCAGGGGCCCTGCCTGACACTCATCACGGTATGAATCACTCCCCTCTGGACTTCAGTTTCCCCATTTTTAACACGGGGGCATTAACACTGTCTCCAGGATTCCTTCCTGTCTGATTCTATGTTATTTTGATGTAGCGGTACATTTCAGGTTACTTTACATAAATTTGCATGTTCAATCAGAAATCCCAAACTTGGAGTGTAGAAAATCCAATCAGTCCTTCAGTGCAGCTTGGCTGGGGCTGGAGGAGCCTGCCAGGTTCGGGTGAGGACTGTTACAGCAGAGGAGGGTGGGGGTGAACTGGGGGAGGAGCCAGGGGAACAGGGCCAGGAAGCAGCACTTGTTCTGAGTGAAGCAGTTCTGATGACCCATGGCTGATGGGGTCCAGGACCCTTCAGCTATTAAATAAGGGTCCTTCCTCTTCCTGCTTCTAGAGAGGTCTCTGGCCCTGACTGGTTTGGCTCAGTGGATAGAGCGTCGGCCTGCAGACTTAAGGGTCCCAGGTTTGATTCTGATCAAGGGCATGTACCTTGGTTCCGGGCACATCCCCAATGGGGAGCGTGCAGGAGGCAGCTGATCGATGTTTCTAACTCATCGAAGTTTCTAACTCTCTATCCCTCTCCCTTCCTCTCTGTAAAAGATCAATAAAATATATTAAAAAAAAAAAAAAAAGAGGTCTCTGGCTTGCCAGCGTTAGCCACACCCCAAAAGGGAACTGCAGCCTCTGCCTAGCAACAGCTGCATCCTTCACTCTGACAGGGACTCTGCCATCACCCACTTTCTGGGAAACTGACCTCCCTGGGAGCTTCAGTTCTCCCTTTCAGGGGCTCCTAGCAGTGAGAAAGGCTTCCTTGGGGGTCTAACTAAACACCTCCTGCTGCAGTTTCACTCCCATGGGAAGCAGGGCCCAAGGGGGCTAGCAGAAGGAAGGACAATATTGGCAGGAGAATCTGCCGGCATTCAACCAAACCATGGGCTCTCTAACTCTCCGACATCCCTCTCAGCACCTGGGAGAGCGAGGATGAAAACAAACAAGGAAAAAGTGAAGGCCTTTGGCTCTTGGGCTACAGAGCAAGTCCCAACCTGGGAGCCTGACGCCTGAGAAAGCCCTCACCCCAGAGGCAAGGAAGCTGGGAAAAGTGGGCTGGCATGGCAGGGCCTGGGAGGCTGGCTGCGCTGGGTGCGGGCCCAGGGGAGACTCCTTAGTCCCTGGCCTGGGAGTTGGGGGGGTGAGTGAGAGGTGAGGCGAGTAGGGCAGGGAGTGAAATGGGCAACAACAGTGGGCCCTCCTTGTCTTCTTCCCATAAGAGGGCAGATGAGTGTGCTATGCTCTCTGGCCCAGATCCTAAAACAAGTCCCAACAACTGAGATGCAAACTGTCTCCTGGGAATCTGCTTACTTTGCTGGCCTTTGCAGGCCTCCTCCTTTCTCAACTCCTCCCCATAAGCCCAACTCAAAGACTGGCCCGCCAGGATGTCTCAGCAGAGGCCTTGATGGGTGGGCCAAACCCCAGCAAGCAGTTCATAGCCCAAGGCCCCAGGGGGTGAGGTGAGGAGGGTGAGGACCACTCTTAGGTTGGATAAGGTAGTCAATCTACTCCTCTCCTCCCAAGGTTCTAATCCCAAGTAATCATGAGATTTAGAATCACAGCACCTAACACCTACCTCTCCAAGCTGAGCCACACCCTGCCAGAGGCTTCCGCCCCTCCAGAATCACTCAGCAGTGGAACCACACCGTACCCCATGTGGAAGGGACTGTTAGAGCTTTCCAGTCCAACTGCTGAATTTTATAGGTGGGGTAAACTGGCCCAGAGGGACAAACTGTCTTGGTCAAGGTCACACAGTAAGCTAAGTACAGGGACCAAAACTTCTGACCCAGTCCACAGTGACAACAGCGTGGCCCTCATGTATACTGGTTTTCACCTGCCTATTGTGGAAGAGCCTTGTTCCCTGCAGCCGAGGCCACGAAACGTGATGGAGGGCCCACGCCACCTCATGCATAAGGGCAGATGCCACCTAGGACACAGACCACAGGCTTTGGAAACAAAGTGGAACTTTGTGGGAATCTCCCCAGAGAGGAATACTTGTGTCCCTCTGAGGTAGGAAGCACAACAACCCAGGTTGTTCTTAGAGACAAGGGGCCAATATGAAAGTGAACTTTGTGTCACCCTTTTGGCCAGATAAGAGGTCTCAGAGCCAGCTGACATGTCTTGCAAGAGGGTCTGCAACAGGCAACTGGGATAGATCCATGATGCCCACAAGTACTAACCACAGAATGGCTAGACATCGACGCCCTCTGTAAGTGTCCCTCAGGACTATCTCTGTCCCAGGCATATGTTTCCAACCATGACCTCTGGCAGACAATTGTGCTTAGGCAGGAAGCCCTCTGGGAGACAGAACAGGGATAAGAGGAATTGCCTTTACAGTCAGGGAGGGAATTCATCAGCCCAAGACCCCTGGTTCCTTAGAAAGCCAGCATCGAAAAGGACAGGCTGGGTGGGTAGCGCTGACACACCGGGACAACTAGGCCTGAGGGAGGTTCGGTCCCCCTGTGCCCTTGGGACGCTGCCAGGGCTGTATCCTTATCCTGGGCCCACCTGGGATCAGGATAAGGAGATTCCTTAAGGGGGGCTGAGGTTCGGACAACTGCTTTCCTGGTCGGGCTAGGCCAGGGGAGTGTCGGGCATTCTCGGCATTCTTCTGACACCGCAGCCAGGACCCAGAGTCTGTCTGCAGGCGCTGCCCTGGCCCCATTCCCTGCCCAGCCCTTCTCCCTCCCTCGGCCTCTCTTTAGTGTTCAGCCCATCGGGCAGCCTCCTCCGATCTGCATCCCCTCAAAGCCACGAAGGGTCGTTCCCCGAGGCCCTGCTCTCTCCGCCCTCCCACTCCTCCACGCCCCGCCGCCCCAGGCCACAGGAACTGCTAAGTGTACAGAGGAGCCCGCGGCTCGTCTCCGCGCCTGCGCTCTGGGAAGGGCCTCCCCCACCGCAACCACCGGGCACCGCTAAGCGGCAGCCGGACGGCGGGATGCGGGTGGGGTGGGATGCGCAGCTGGGGCAAGGTCAGTGCTTTCAAAGAAGGAGGGAGACCGCCCCCCGGAACATCCCCCTCTTCCGAAAGTTTCCCTTCCGGGGCCACGGAGTGTGCGCGAGGATGGCGCGGGGGGCTGAAGGGGGTGGGGTGGGGGTGGGCAGAGTCCCAACCCGACCCCTGGGGAGAGTGCGGCGGGAGGGAGAGGCAGACAGCGAGGTCCGGGCTGGAAGCCGCGCTGCCTGCTCTGAACCAGGGCTGCCACGAGAGCCTTACCCTTCATACCTCTCACCCCCAGCCCGCGGCTTACAGACCCCACCACTCGCCGCCCTTTAAGTCCCAAGTAGGCCAGAACTCACCGAAATCAGGTGCTGAGCTGGACCAGGGCAGGCCGGATACGCCGGGTCCATGGCCAAGGATCGGGGGCGAGGGGCTGAGAAGGGGGGTTGCTGGGTCCGCCTCTTGATGTCAAGGCTTTAAAGGGGCTAGGGAACTCCGCCCCTCTCCCAGATCCCGCCTCCCGCCTCCCGCGCAGCCAATCCGCGCTCACCCTGGATGCACGCCCCTCCCAGCTCCTCCAGATGTTCCCAGGACAAGAGCTAAGTCTGCCCCGGCGGCGCGCGCCGCTTCCGCCCGGGAGGGAAGGACTGCCCCTCCCCCCCATACAGACACACTTACCCGGGCGGCCGGGTGGGCCTGGTAAAACCTCCTCTGTGCCGGGATAAGGGACGCCAGGCTGGGTGAAATAGGGGAGCATCTATAGCCCAGAAAACTAAGTGGGTGCGCGCGGACCCACAGACAGGCGCGTCTGCTTCCGTGGGGCTGGGCGTGCACGTGTATATGTGGTTGTGAGCCTTGAGGTTTGTAATTTGCCTTCCTGCATACGTGTTAGGAGCAAATCTAAGGGAAGAGGTTTGAATGCCTCCTTGTCCTTAAATACTCCCGCCTCTCTTTTCTTCCATCGGGATGGGGTCCTCTCGGTAATAAGGACTGGTAATAAGGACGATTGGACGGGAACAGACTCCACTTCTCTCAGAGCTTGGCTGGACCATTTCCTCACGGGTTTAGGAGGGAAGGCTGAGCAGAAAAAGCATAAAACCTTGTTCTCAGCCACCAGCTATCTCAATGGGGATGAGTCCCTTCCCTGCTGAACTAACTAACCTCGAGCTTAAAAGAGGACAAGTAAACAGCCCACTTTGGCTCTTGAGGACCTCAGAGCTCTCTGCTCCCATTCTCATTGGTTCTTAGCTAAACTATTTGTCCTCATCCCCATCCCATATAATCTTAATAATCTGCATTGTACTGACTGGCCCAGAAATGCAGGTTCTGAACTGGGTCCTGCAAGGGAATAAAAAGAGATCCCGAGCCACAGTTTCTGTCCATTTAAACTAGAGGCCTGGTGCACGAAATCATGCACCAGTGGGGTCCCTCAGGTTGGCCTGCACCCTTTTATAATCTGGGACCCCTCAGGGGATGTTGGCCTGCCAGTTTCAGCCTGACCCTTGCAGGCCAAACAGGCAGTTGAACATTCCCCAAGGGATGTAATAGTGCATGAAGCAGGGGGAGGCCAGGGGGGAGCCTGAGCCTGGGTCCCACTCATCCCAGCTCCACTGCTCTTGCCACTGCCATCACTGGGTAGTGCTGCGTTAGGCAGGCGGGAGAGGCTTGCCCTTCGGTCAGCTGAGCAGTGCTCCTGCTGTGGGAGCGCACTGACCACCAGAGGGCAGCTCCTGTGTTGTGTCTTCCCCCTGGTGGTCAGTGTGCATCATAGTGATCGGTTCTTCAGTTGTTTAGTCGCTTAGGCTTTTGTATATATAGATTGCTTTGGTTGTAGGATGCAATAAAGCATCCTGTTAGTAGGCAAAGGAACATAAAAGCCGAGGGGACATATGGTGCTCAGACTGACTAGGATTAATCTAGAGTTCCTCTGTGAAGGAGTGTCTGTAATTTAAAATGGGATTTGGCCTTAGCCAGTGTGGCTCAGTGGATAGAACATCAGCCTTCAGACTGAAAGGATCCCAGTTCGATTCTGGTCAAGGGCACGTACATTGGTTGCAGGCTCAATCACTGGCAGCATTCGGGGTGCATACTGGAGGCAACCAATCTCACATTTCTGTCTCCCCCTCTCTAAAAATCAATGGGAAAAATATCTTTGGGTGAGGATTAAAACACACACACACACACAAATAAAAAATAAAATGGGACTCGAAGGGTAGAGAAAAATTTTGTGTAAGATTCAGTCAAGGTAAGGACATAAAGGAGACTCAGATAGGAAAGAGCAAATTATCTATGTGGGAGATAGTGAGCAATCACCTTGGTAGGGTGGGAGGTGGGAGAAGTTCATGGAGGAGGTTTTGTATGGAGATCAGACCAGGATATAGATTTGACAGCACAGGTGATAAGTCATGGTGTGTTATTGAGCATTAGAGGTAGCTTGACTTTTTCAAATGCCTGAAGACAGTTATTATTAGAGCCTAGAAGGTGCCATGATGGTTACCTATACCAGCTCTTTCACCTTGGCTTGAAAATTATTTCATTGATTTATCCTTAACGTACAATTAAGTATATTAATATAGATTTTAGTTGCTCTGTTTTGTGACTTTCAACAGTAATATATACCTATGTAACTCCCCAAATAAGATACGGAACCATTACTCCAGAAAATTCCCTCATGCCCCTTTATAGTTGATTACTCTGCACCTACCACCACCCACTCCATGCAACCCCTGAATTCTATCCCTTTAGTTTTATCTGTTCTTGGATTTTTTAAAAGTGGAATCGTATAGTATGTACTTTTAAAAATGTTTTTATTGACTTGAGAGAGAGGAGAGGAAAAAGGGAGAGAGAAAAAGAGAGCGGGAGAGAGAAACATTGATGTGATAGAGAAACATCGATCAGTTGCCTCCTATATGTGCCAACCTGCAATCTGGCTTATGTGCCCTGACTGGGAATCAAACTGGCAACCTTTTGGTGTGTGGTATGATGCTCAACCAACTGAACCACACCAGCCAGAACTGCAACTATATTATTAGCATAGTAATGTTTTCTTCATCCATCTCTATGTAGTGTGTTCCTTCTTATTGCTGAGTAATAGTCTATTGTATGAATTACAACACAATTTACTTATTCATTCTCCAGCTGATAGATATTTGGGTATTTCCAGTTGAAGCCTATTATGAATAAGGCTGCTATAAACATTATTTTTCAAATATTTTTGTATGTTTTCATTTCTCTCACCTCCTTAAAAATTTTTTTAAATGTTTTTTATTGATTTTTTTAAAGAGAGTGAGGAAGAGAGAAGAGCGAAAATCAATGTGAAAGAGAAACATCGATTGGTTGCCTCTTGCATGCCCCTCACCAGGGTTAGAGCCTGCAAACTGGGCTCACCTTATTTCTTGATGATAGCACCTTTGGAATCCAGAAGCATTAATTAATTCTTATTCATTCAATCATCCAGCATTTATTGAATAGGGATCTGTGGGAGAGTCCTTGGTTTACAACAAAATTAGACATGGTTCTTTCCTCAAAAGGCTTAAATATCCATAAAACTCCATGTATCTGTTGCATTCCAAAGCCATGGGGTAGATAAACCTTGTCTGTCAGGTATTTCTGTTTTTGGATGTTTCCAAATAACTAAATTTTGGAAAGCAAACAGACCATCTAAATGATGTTTAACTTTTCATTCAGATGTTTCCCATTGTTTAATAAACACAGCCAGAACATCTACACTTGTCAGAGCATGTAAGTACCTGCCTTATTTGAAAGGCTCTTGCACACTTGAAAGTTTAGGCATTCAGATTTTGGCAGATTCTCTATGCTTCACAAACCTTCATCCTCATTGACAGGAGGTGAAAGAATGATATCTAACATTTCTCCGTAGTTTTCTATATTTGATGAGGCTTAGAACACTTTCATTCTCAATGGTAGTATTCACTTATATTATTAAAAATATACAGAAGTTCCAAAGCTAGTTTTGAACTATTATATACCATATATTGTTCTTTGAGTTGTCTGTTACAAAACAAGCGAGGCTTCGTAGGCCTCTAGTTTCTGCAAACTAGACTTGTTGGAAACAAATCAGTTTGGAGGTGTGGTCTGTGCACACAGTACTGATGACTGACTGGTAGATGGCATCTCAGAAACCCACCTCCTTCACTGCTCACCTCAGTACGCTGGGATCTTCTGCTTCAATACCATGTGGTCATTCGTTGAGTGCTGGAGCACCTTCTTTCCTCAGTTTGGCATTTGGCCTCTGTGTTACATTGGTGGTAACTCACCTATCTTAGAACTCTAGAGATGGTCAGGTGGTAACTGCCCTCTCAAACATTTAAATAATCTGTTAGCTCTAGCCAGTTTGGCTCAATGGATAGAGCATCAGGCTGCAGACCAAAGGGTCTTGGGTTCAATTCTGGTCAAGGGCACATACCTCGCTTGCAGGCTCATTCCTGACTTGGGCCCTGATCTGAGGCTCGTGCAGGAGGCAATCGATGATGTGTTTCTTTCACGATGTTTCTGTCTGTCTTTCCCTCTCCCATTCTCTCTAAAAAATGTAAATGGAAAAATATCCTTGGGTGAGGATAAAAAAGTAAATAAACAAAATAAAAAAAATCTGTTATTCTCCAGGTTGGATTGACTCTAAGTGTGTTCTATATATATATTTGAATATATATATATATATGTATAATTGAATATATATATATATAATTGAATATATATATATATTCGATTTAAGTCAGGAAGGGAGAGGGAACAAGAGATAGAAACATCAATGATAAGAGAGAATCACTGTTCAGCTACCTCCTGCTCACCCCCTACTGGGGATCGAGTCATAACCCTAGCATATGCCCTTGACCAGATTCAAACCTGGGACCCTTCAGTCCGCAGGCTGATGCCCTATCCACTGAGCCAAACCAGCTAGGGCTCTAAGTGTGTTCGTGATGTCTTTCCTGCTCAATAAGAGGAAGGAAGAAGCTGCTATTGGTTAACGTTTGGTCATTTACTAAATAGAAATAGATCTTTGCTACTGCTGTTTAATTCTACATGGAACTATTAAGTTCCTTGGGTTCTGACAGCATTGCCAGTATGTGCTTTGAAACTTACCTGGTACAGATATGATGGATCTGCTTAGGTCCTTGAATGCCTTTTCCCTTATTTTCATCAATCAAAAATTCTTATTGAGTATTTACTATATGCTAGGTACTATGCACTAGTTGAGGTATGATAAATTAAGAAATTGAAAAGGTAAGCAGTGGAAGATCATGCTTCATCCTGAGTGAAGGAGAGCCTTTGAATGGTTTTAAGCAGGAGGGTGGGATAACCAGAATTCCATTTTAGAAAAATCACTGTGTTGCAGTGTGGAGAACAGAGAGAGTAAGGCAGAAGTCAGGGAGATCAGACAGAATGTTTTTATGGTAATTGAGGGGGGAAAGGAGAAATATGCTCTAGACTAGGAAAGTGATAGTGGTGATAAACAAAAGATGACTTCAAGAAATAAGCAGCTCTTTCCCATGTGAGGACACGGCAAGGACATGCTGTCTGTGAACCAGGAAGAGGGCTCTCACTAGAATGCAACCATGCTGGTGTCTTGCTCTTGGCCTTCTCAGCCTCCAGAACTGTGAGAAATATTTATAAGCCGCCTAGTACAGGTACTATTATGGACTGAGGCAGAAACTGGTACCAAGAAGTAGACAAATGTCTAAAAATGTGGGAGTGACTTTGGAACTGGGTAATGAGTAGAAGCTGGAAAATTTTTGAACTACATGCTAGAAAAAATTTACATTGCTATGAATATACCATTAAGGGTGGTTCTGGTGAGAGCTCAGAAAGAAAATAGGAGCTGTAGAGAAAGCCTTAATCTGTAAGAATACCCAAGTCATTCTGAACAGGGTGTTGATAGAAACATTTGAACCATAAAGGTCAGGTATGATGAGGTCTCAGGTGGAAATGAGGAACATAACTGGAAACTAGAAAAAAGACCTGGAGTTCCTGTTACAGGAGAAACCCAGAGAGAGGTTGGAGGCATTTCATCAAGATGAAAAAAAGCTAATTTCTGCTGGAATAAAATATTGTAAAAACTCCCTAAAGGTATCTTTCTCTCAAAAACTTGACATTTATTATTCTCATAGTTCAAGATTCCTTCATTGATTTCTAAATTATTTAAACCACCTTCTAATGTTAAAGGGACTTTATTTCATAAATTAAAATTGGCTAAAACATATTTTCATTCTATCCCTACTTAAAATAGGCTTACTCTTTAAGTTTGTGGTGCCCTGTTTACGACTCATCATTTTGACTTTTCTGTGATTTGCTGACTCCTCCAGAACATTGCTCAGTTTTTATTGTTGAATTAACACCCCCTCTTCTTTTAAAGCATAATAAATAGAAATTGCTAAAAACATGTAATAAACGTAGAGTCAGCAAGTGTTGGGATGGGAAGTGGAGGGAAACAGAGAACTAAAACAACACTGGGTAACTTGCAGATGGTAAGCCATTCACTGAAATAAAAGACACTGGAGGCTTCATCAAGGAATAAGATTGTAATAAATGATAAACTCTTTTTTTATTGATTGACTAGTAGCCCTGAGCACGAATCTGTGCGCCAGTAGCTCTCTGCGGGACCTGGCCACTCTGCGCCTGCTGCCCAGAGGCTCTCTGCGGTCCAGAGGCTCATCTGCAGCCGTGTGCGGAATGCTAGCCTTGCTGCCGGGGCCATGACGCCGGGGGATGAGAGTTATTTTAGAAAGACATTGCTTAATTTTATTTTTAAAAATTATTTTAAATGTTATTTTTAAAAAGCATTGTGTGCATATGGTTAAAAAAATCAGCCCTAACCAGTTTGGCTCAGTGGATAGTGTCGGCCTACGGACTGAAGGGTCCCAGGTTCAATTCCAGTCAAGGGCATGTACCTCGGTTGCGGGCACGTCCCCAGTAGGTGTGCAGGAGGCAGCTGATTGATGTTTCTCTCTCATTGATGTTTCTAGCTCTCTATCCCTCTCTCTTCCTCTCTGTAAAAAAAATCAATAAAAAATATTTTTAAAAAGTCAAATAATGCCAGGCCAGTGTGGCTCAGTGGTTGAGTGTTGACTTATGAAGCAAGAAGTCATAGTTCGATTCCTGGTCAGGGCACATGCCCAGGTTGCAGGCTCGTTCCCCAGTGTGGGGTGTGCAGGAGGTAGCCGATCAATGATTCTCTCTCATCACTGATGTTTCTATCTCTCTCTCCCTCTCTGAAATCAATAAAAATATATTTTTTAAAAGAAAATCAATAAAAATATATTTTAAAAAATCAAATAATATAGAAGCAATTATTTGCTTCACTTCCCACTCCCAGCAATGCGTTATTTTAACCTTCTGGCTGATGTTTCGATATGACTAAATATGTTTTTCTGCTATTCTTTGATTTTTCACTTTCGAATTTATTTTATTACCCAGGTGTATATTCTTTCTTAAAAAAAAATGTTTTTGTTGATTTGAGAGCGAGGAAGGGAGAGGGAGACAGAAACATTGATCAGCTGCCTCCTGCCTGCCCCCTACTAGGGATGGAGCTCACAAGCTGGGTATGTGTCCTGACTGGGGATGGAACTGTGACCTCCTGGTTCATAGATCAATGCTCAACCTCTGAACCACACTGGCTGGACCTCATTCCCAGGTCTGAACACATAACTTGAAGAAGCACAGTAATTCCAAAGCCCTTGCTTTTATCCTGGCTCTTCAGTCTCTTCTCAATCTTGATTTCTGTGATATCTCAAGGCCTAGCAGCCAAGGCCCAGATTCTGCAACAATATAACCAATGTTCAAAGCCCAACTCTTCCACCCACCTAGTGTGACCTTAGGAAAGTCACTTAACCTTTGTGTTTCAGGTTCCCTATCTATAAAATGGGGATAATAGTACCTACTTCATAGGGTCATTTCAAGGATTACAAGTTATGTTGTCTAGCATATGGAAATCTATTATTAGCTTTTTTTCTGATTTCTAACCAGACCTCTTTTAGTTCTTCCTATTTCAGCTCTCAGCCCTAGGACATAATCCCCTATCATATCCATTTATTTTAGTAATTTACTACTCATTAAATCTTAATCACTCTATATGAATGACTTTCAGGTTTTTATATTTAGTCTTGATCTCCCAAAACATCAACAATTAAGGCCTTGAATACCAGCACTGTCCAGTAAAACTTTGTGCAATAGTCCAGCTGGTGTGGCTTAGTGGTTGAGTGTCGACCCATGAACCAAGAGATTACAGGTTAAATTCCCAGTCAAGGCACATACCCAGGTTGTGGGCTCAATCCCAAGTAGGGAGCATGTAGGAGGCAGCCAATCAATGTTTCTCTCTCATTGATGCTTCTCTCTATCCCTCTCCCTTCCTCTAAATAAGTAAATAAATAAAAAACATATTAAAAGAACCCACAACTTTCTGCAACAGTGGAAATTAGTGCTGTCCAATAGGGTAATCACTAGTCACATATGGCTACTGAACACTTGAAATGTAGCTAGTATGACTGAGGAGCTGAATTTTAAATTTTATTTCATTTTTATTAACTTAAATAACACTGTGTTAAATAGTGTAAGTTTAGGCACTGGATAAAGGACAAGGCTAGGTCATTGAAGGTTTTTAAGAGAAAGAACACTGGCAGTAGGACAGGGTCTGGGGCTGGATTGGAGGGTACATGACAGAAACCCAGGTTGGTACCAACCACATAGATGGAATAAATGAGACTTACATGTTATTGGCAGAATTTGTTGCATTTTGTGACTATTTCAATGTGGGGAGTATTAAGTGAGGAGAGTCAACTGAAGTTTGTAGCTTGAGCAATGGAGGATGTCAACACTGCTATAGGATTAGGTTTAGAATGAGGCTAATAAGTTTGGGATATGTTGAATTTGTGATGTCTAAGAAATATCTGGGGGATATGATACATAACAGTAAAAACCTTCATCTGGAACTGTGGAGGTGGGACTACCACTATATTTAGAGGTGTTAAAGGAATGGGAGTGGAGGAGCTCACGCAGGAAAAATATGTAGAAGACAACAGGATAGAACCCTAAGTGTGGTCTCTGCTTACATCAGGATCATCTGGAATGCTTGTTAAAAGAGAATCCTCATTGTGAATGTATTTAATGCCATGGAACTGTGCACTTAAAAATGGTTAAAATGATAAAATGGTTACAATGGTAAATATGTATATTGTACCACAATTTAAAAAATGCAAAAAGCAAAACAAACCAAAAAGATTCCTAAGTCCCATTTCAGATCTGAATCACTATGTTTCTAAAGATTAATCCTGGACTAAGTAAAAGTACAAATTAAAAGTTGAACCAAATGCCTAAGGGGTAGTGAAAAACTATGAGAAAGAAGAGAATAAAGGGAAGAAAGTATGGTGGAGAAACCAAGGGAGAGCAAGAGGTTCAAGAAGAAGGGGTCAATATTGTTCACTGGTGTCACTGCCCAGGAGGAAGACTGAAAAGAGGCTACAGATTTGGTATTCAGGTGGTTATTGATGAATGGGAAACGAGGGACCAGAGGTTGTCGGGTCTGTTGATTCAAAGAACTTGCTCATGTTTAGGTGGTGATGATATGGAAGGAAAGCTTGCATGGTTTGGGGAGGATATAAGACACAGGAAAAATTGGTGGTTTTGAAGATGAGAATTGAACATGTTGGTAGGTGGACATGAAGGGGTCAATAAGGCCAAGGAAACACCACAGGGATCCTCTACAAAGCATAATTTGGGAGAAGTACAGGATGGGATCAAGAATTTAGGCAGAGGTTATTTGGTAATTACTGGGCAAGTTTAGATTGAAAGAAGGCAAAATGAAGAAGTTCAATACTAAGGTTAAGGAAAGACTTCCTGACACAACAAATAAGAATGACATTAGTTGGTGGTTAAACTATTTGCTTGGATTAATGGAGCAGGGATAGAGCCAGTAGCCTGTAGAAGGGTAAAAGTCTGAGGTCACTAGGATAAAAGTGACCAGGAACAGCAATATAAAAAGACTGAAAAATAGTACTGGAATCTAATTGAGATCAGAAATGGCACAAACCAACACAATTAGCTGAAAATAGAGAACTGTCTTTTCTAAATCGTTTTAGTTTCACTCTCTTGTTGTGTAGGGACAGCAGTGGCCTCTGCTTCCTTAGCAGGAGTTTTTACCTAACTTCTCAGTCAATTGGTCTAACATCAAACTGATGGTTCAGACTCTCTTGTTCCCTGCTCTTCTTTAAATTCAAAAAATAGCAATATCTTAGAAATTTTGAAGCTCATCAACGCAATCTCCCTTCTTAGCTAGGTATGTTTTTCCCCCTATTTTCTCTTCACCATCTTCCACTTTCCCTTGGATTCAATTGATGGGTGTTTTAAAAATCAAAACCTAACAAACATCAACAACACTATCCCACAGCACTTGTGGTGTAGTCACCCAATTGTAGACTGCATTTTACACATGCTTCTCTGCATATACTCCCACCTCCATACTGGTGTGCTTTGGCAGTGGATGCTGACAAAAAAGTCCTGAATTAACTTATTCCACTGGTTTTGTTTCGAGCTTAGATGAGGTTTCTTCTTGAGCTGAAATCTTCCTGGATAGACTGGGTAAAAGCAGAAGTTTCTTATCTACCCCAGATTCACAGGGTATTCCCAGCTGTACTCATCATCTTTGTTTTTTATATTATATACAACCTCACTTCATTCATTTATACCAATTGGATTTTGGGTTCATAATTTAAATCTTTTATTTATATATTTATTTATTATTAACTTATTGGGTAACATTGGTTAATAAAAATTGTGTTCAGGTATACAATTCTATAATACATCATCTATATATTGTGCTAGAGGCCTGGTACCATGCACCGGTGGGGTCCCTCAGCCTGGCCTGTGCCCTCTCGCAATCTGGGACCTCTTGGGCGATGTCGGAGAGCTGCTTTTGGTCCGATGCCCGCAGGCCAGGCCGAGGGACCTTCATGCACTGGGCCTCTAGTATGCATACAAGATCTTTGGTTAATCTCTTCCTGCCCTCCCTCCTCCTTGACATTTATAAGTCTGTCCCGTTTCCATGCCTGTAGTTTCTGCTCCTGCATTGAGCATCTGCCCCCTGGTGGCCAGTGCATGTCATAGCTACCAGCTGGTTGGCCAGTCGCTTAGGCTTTTTACATACACACACACACATACACACTAGGGGCCTGGTGCACAAAAATTTGTGCACTTGGGGGGGGGGCGGGATTCCTCAGCCAGGCCTGTGCCCTCTTGCAGTCTGGAACCTCTCGGGGGATGTCCACCTGCTGGTGTGCCTGGTGAGGGGCTGATGGCTGTTTGCAGGCTGGCCAAGCCCCTCCAGTGGGAATCCTCACCCCATAGGGGTGTGGCCAGCCTGGGTGAGGGGCTCAGGGCCATTTTCAGGCTGCCCACAGCTCCCACTGACCCAATGTCCCAGCGAGGCTGGCTGGAATCAGGTTTCTGGGGTTTATTTATCTTCTATAACTGAAACTTTGTTACCTTGAGTGGAAGCCTAGGCAGGCAACAGAAGCCTCCTGTTTGCTTCAGCTCCATGGCTTCTATAATTGAAACATTGTTGCTTGAGCAGAGGCCCCCTGGCCTAGTCAGGGGGTTGCAACAGAAGCCTCCTGTTTGCTCTACCTCCGTGGCTGCCGGCCACCATCTTGGCTGGGAGGCGTGACTTGGCTGGTGGGCGTGGCTTAGGTGTCAGTGTGATGGTTAAAGTGCATATTACTCTTTTATTAGATTAGATATATAAATAATATATATACACATATATTATATACATATATGTGTACACACACACAGGGCATGAAATTCATGCATAGGTAGGGTCTCTAGCAGCTGCTGGCTGGGGCCTCCCTTCCACCAGCTGCCTGCCACTGCCACCGGCTGGGACCTCCCTTGTACCCACCTTGGCCTGGCACTGCCCGCCCATCTGCTCCACTACCCCACTGCAGTCCTGCTCTCATTGGGGCCCATTGGGCTGGCAGTGACTCCACTGCCACCTGCTGCCAGCAACCCCCTGGTGGTCAGCGCATGTCTAACTCCTGGTTAGTTAAACTCCCGCCTGTGGGGACAATTTGCATATTAGCCTTTTATTATATAGGATTATATGTTCACCACGCAAAGTCGCGTCTCCTTCTGTTTATTCACTTCTCCCTCCCCCTCCATAATTTAAATCTTTTAAATATCTTTTAAATGTCAGCCAATGCATCCTGCCTAGTATCTGTTGCCTGGTCATGTTGGAGATTAAGACCTGCTCTGGAAGATGTTTTTCCTACTTATGCTCACTTTTAGCCAGGCAGTGACTCTTTTTTCAAATTGTATAGTGAGGTTTTGCCTGAAGGCTGAGTTAAGTCATTAAGCCAGATCAGAATCAAGGAGCCCAGGGAACTGATACATTCTAAAGCTAGCCTGGTTTTTATAAATAACCACAAAAAGCAGCTCCTTCCATATCCCAGAAACAGGATCATTTTTTCTAGGCCAGTCAGCCCAGCTCACTGCTCCCCAGATGCATTCTCCTTCAGAATCATCCTGAACAATGGGGAACAGATACTGATTTTTTCAATGGCATCTTGGACATTTTTCCAAAAGTTCCTGCCAGGTTTTGAAGAGGCCTGTTAAGGAGTTAAGGAGAGTGGACTTCTCAGAATAAAAGCCTTTCAGTATCTCTTTCCTGGTCTTCTCATCCTCTCATTTTATTATCTCCAGAATCTTAACCTGTTCCCATCTTCTCCTTCTATCAGTAATTCAGGAATTGGATGTGTCTCTGTGGTTTGTTTTGCCCTGAAGAGCAGAAGGCTCCGGTCCCAGCTGGTGTTGCCGAAGCAGCATACTAATTCCATGCCATGGTCCTGGGTCAAGATCTGCACAATCTGACTGGCCATATCACCTCGGATGGCAAGGGAATGGAAGTGGTCAAAATCATGGAGGCCCAACTTTCGAAGACGCCTTGCAGCTGCCCGATAACATTTCCAGGGCTGTGGCTCCACAAGGAGGTAGTGGCAGAGGGAGGAGAGGTGAGCCAGAAACTCCCACAGGCCATGGTCCCCATGGTTCAAATGAATCCACATGGTTATGGACATGCAGAAGCCAATGTCAAAAACTGAGTGTCCAAACTGGCTTAAGAAAGAGCTCAAGAGAACTTCCCGGCTCCTTTGATTCATGAAGTCTAGGGTAATAAAAGTCAAGGCATCAGGAAAAGGGCATTCTTTTTTAGCTCGCTCCACCAGGACTGGATCTATGTCGCAGCAGAGGAGACGGAGTTCTCTTGAAGCATCTGAGTGGGTCTCCTCATCACGCAGAAAAAGGAAGTGTTTGTACAGAGCCACACTTAGATCCTAGAGGAATCCAAAAGAGCTTTGTCATTGCAGCTTTCAACCAGTGAATAGAAGAGAAACTTAACTTTTATTTATTGTTGACAGTATTACAGATGTCTAAACTCTTATCTTTTTAATATTTCCCCCAGCACCATTTATCCCTCCATACCCTCTTCTACCCCCTCCTCTACCCACAATCGCCACACTTGTCCATGAGTTCTTTCTCTTTTTAAAATGTTATCCTCTTATCTCTTGAGACTGCCACCTACTCCTGGCTTTAGAGGGTGTGAAACCCCTAAACTATAGCCTAAGGAGGTTGTCTGTAGTTTTTCACAAAGCATGCTCTGAGTGCCCTCCAGGGGTGAGAGGCTGTAATGAATCATCTGTATGCTTTCCTGACTGATGGCAGATTGGATAGTATGATTGAAAGTTACAGCATAATAGATGCAGGAAAAAATAGAGCAGTATTTTCCAGCTTAATATGCTGGTAAACTCCTGGTCTCTTTGTGGGTTTTTTTTTTCTTTCTTTTGGGTATCTCAGACTTCAGGGTGGAGGAAAGGGTCCCAGGGGAATCACTGGTGTTCTTACCAGGAAGATGAGGAATAGAGCAAACACCATCTTATAAAAACCTGCGATTAGGAAAGTGGATCCCAAAAAGTCCTCATCTAGCCTTCACTCTACAGTTTCAATTTCACTACCGGTCCTATGCTTCACCACCCCCTTCTGAGATTTATTCTGCTTCTGCCTCCATTACTCCCAAAAGTCATTGCTGACCTCCTTCTTCAGTGATTGATTTTCACCATCTAAGCACTTTTTTCTTGACTCTTAAACAAGTCACTATCCCTTTCTCTAACTTTGACTCCTATAACCATTGTTACTAACAAATGTGTTGTTCTATACATTTTTTCAAGGCATTTTCCTATTCATGACCTCATTTGCTCTATGCAACCATCCTACGAGGAAATATTTATGCCTTTTGTGCAGGTGCAGAAAACATGGCTGGAAACCAACCATATATCTTATAATAGCACATGGATAAATAAATGTGATGTAGTCATTAAGATGGAATACTAAGTAGCAGTTGAAAATGAAGGAATTTAGCTAAGTGCAGTAATATGAATGGCTCTCTCAAATATATAATACTGAGTAAAAGAGCAAGGCACAAAAGAAAATATATGATAAGCTCCCATTTATTTGAAGTTTAAAAATGGATACAACTAAACTTCATTGTTTAGGGACACAAAACTAGTAAGTTATAAAGAAACAATAAAAGTCAGACTAGTTCTTACCTCTGGGTAGAGAGAGGGGGTTATGAATAGGAAAAGACATATGGGGGACTTGTGGGCTACTGAAAATATTTTATTCTTGTTCTGGAAAGTAGTCATAAAGGTGTTTGCTTTATAATAATTCATAAGTGTAGGTGTGTGTTTTATGCATTTTTCTCTATGTGTGGTATAGTGCACCAAAAAAAAGCAACAAAACACCCTGTATTTAAAAAATTATGGTTCATAGGCTAGTGACTTCACTTGTCCAATGTCATACAGCAAGAGTTAGGCTACATTAGGTTCTTTCTTCTATACCAGGCTTCTCACTCTTCAATGTGCATATACATCTTTTAGGGATCTTGTTTGCTTGTTTTTCTTGTTTAAAGTATTACAAATAGTACTACATATGTCTCCTTCCCCCCCCCCCCACTGACCGTCTCCTGGCCGCCCCTACCCCCCAGCACATGCCCCCCCCCCCGCCCCAGTCTTGTGTCCATTGGTTATGTTT
>PVJC01020685.1:0-28926 GCA_004026665.1 Murina feae
AAAAAAAAAGGTGTTGGATTTTGTCAAATGCTGTTTCTGCATCAATTGATATGATCATGTTGTTTTTGTCTTTCAATTTGTTTATGTGATATTGTATCAACCTTGCATCCCTGGAATAAATTCCACTTGGTCATGGTGTATGATCTTTTTAATGTATTGCTGGATGTAATTTGCTAATATTTTGTTGAGGATTTTAGCATCTATGTTCATCAGGGATATTGACCTGTAATTCTTTTTCTTTGTAGTGTCTTCATCTGGTTTTGGGATTAGGGTAATGTTGGCTTCATAGAAAGAGCTTGGAACTGTTCTTTCCTCTTGAATTTTTTGGAATAGTCTGAGGAGGATATGTTTTCGTTCTTCTTTGAATGTTCGGTAAATTCCCCTGTGAAGCTGCCTGGACCAGGGCTTTTGTTTGCTGGAAATTTTTTTATTATTCTTCAATTTCATTGGTAGTTACCCATCTATTTGGGTGTTCTAATTCTTCCTGATTGAGTTGTGGAAGATTGTATTTTTGTAGGAATATGTCCATTTCATCTAGGTTATCCAGTTTGTAGGAATAGAGTTGTTTATATATATTTTCATAATCTCTTGTATTTCTGCGGGGTTGGTTGTTACTTTACCTCTTTCATTTCTGATTTTGTTTATTTGGGTCCTCTCTCTTTGCTTCTTGGTAAGCCTGGCTAGAAGTTCATCAATCTTGTTTATCTTTTCAAAGAACTAGCTCTTGGTTCTATTTATCTTTTGTACAGAAGCCCAGTGCACAAAATTCGTGCACAGGTGAGGGGAAGGCCTCTCAGCCCAGCCTGTGCCCTTTTGCAATCCAGGACCCCTCAGGGGATGTTGGGCCTAAACCAGCAGTCAGACATCCCTTTCACAATCCGGGACGCTGCATGTACCAGTGACCATACTTTTCATACAGGTGAAAGGTATCTTGCTGTTGTATGAGCAGCTACATTTTTTAGCCCTGATTATAAAAAGTAGTACATAACATGATCCTTCTGCGCAGTAGTACCATTTTCCCCATCCTATGATGGAAAAACTGAAGCTGAGAGAAGTTAAGTAATTGGCTTTATCACACAGTTATAAGTTTCAGAATCAGGGCTGACCACAAAATGTGCAAGCTAGAGTCCATGCATGTCATCACTGCATTATCTTGTTTTTTCAGTGTTAGAGTAGCCTTGTCAGGTTTTAATTTTTAAATCTAAGAGACTGTTCCCAATATATAGGGCAGGGTCCATAGGCCTGGCTGACGACCAGGGCCATCAGCAGGCCTGGCGATCACAGAAGGAACAGAACATGAATGTACACAAGACACCTATAATCCAAATAAAAATGACCACCAGAGAAAAGAGAATTAGTAAATAGAAAACAGAACAAGAATGATAGTGAGAGAAAAGAAAGAAAGACTATGGGGAGAAAACACAACAAAACCAATAAAAAGCACAAACAAAAAACATCCATTAACTTGGCCTCTGCCTTTGTTTCCTTTTTGTAGCTCAAGATGCAGGCAGGGTATGGCAGACTGTACTGCCTGCCTTGAGGCTACAGGGAGGGGCTAGATCTTCTGGAGATAAGTGGCCACTTAGGTTGGGAAGCTTGAGAATATCCCAATGCAGGATTCATGGACACAAAACAGGGGAGGGGCGGAAACTATGGATGCAGAGCTTAAATAGGAAAAATAAGGTTGAGAAATTGGATGAGTGGGGAAGAACCATGGTTTAGAATAGATGAGAGGGAAAAGAAATGTGAAAACAAGAAGAAAAAATAAAAATAAATAATTTTTTAAAAAACTTTCTCTCATTTTGAAAAGGAGAATAGAAGAGAGAGTAGATAGGCCTTATATATAGGGAGTGAAACAAGCTTAAAATTAGTAAAAGAAAAGAGCAAAAGAAAAGAGAAAAAAATTGAGTAGTGAAGAGAAAGGAAAAAGAAAGGGAAATGGAGTCGGAGCAGGGAAGAGGAAATTAGATATTCGAATAAAGAAACAGAAACTAGAATACTAACACATCAATAAAGCAAATAAAGGAGATCCGTTTTTAAAAGGGGGGAAAGATAGGGAAAAGAAAAAACAAATTGGGGATAAGAGAAAAAATACGGGAGGAAAAAAACAGAAGTGAGGAAGACAGAGGTGCAAAAAATTAAAATAAGATAAAGTGAAAAATAAAAAATAATAGTGAAACTCAAAAAATAAAATAAAAATAAAGTTTCATTAGCTTCAGCCAAGTTTAATGCCCCATGGGAGCTCCTTTAGGACCTCACTCTTCTGTTCTGTGTGCTGATTCTGGGCTTCCTGTTAGGTACTTAGGTGCTGGCCACTGTCAAGCACTTTCTTTCAGCTTTTAGCACCCTTCTCGAAGCTCCAAGTGACCCACAGAACCTCTGGTGTGTCTGTCTCCACAGCCTTCGACTGGAAGCTGAGCCAAACTGTCCTTGTTGCCTGCCCTCCAGCTGTCAGTCTTAATCACTCAACAGTCTGTTTCTGACAGGCTTTAGGTGGGGTTGGTGCTGTTTCACTTTCAGGGAGTAAGATGGGTGTGTGTGTTTTTTCTGACCTAGAGTTACTCCTCCTTGGTGGCCCAAAATATTACTCTGGCCTTGGTTGGTCAGAAATCCTTCTATGGAGACCAGTGTGGCTGGCTAGCAACCTGGAGTTTTTATCAGCCTGGTTCCCAGAATAGCAGGGTGGACCAGCCCCTCTTCCAATCCAGTTACTGAGGGTTCTATTCAGACCACTTGGCCTTTGCCTTTGTTTCCTTTTTATAGCTCAAGATGCAGGCAGGGTATGGCAGACTGTATTGCCTGCCTTGAGGCTACAGGGAGGGGCTAGATCTTCTGGAGTTAAGTGGCCACTTAGGTTGGGAAGCTTGAGAATATCCCAATGCAGGATTCCTGGCCTCAACTCCCTGCCCTGCTTGCCTCCCCAACCTCTCCTCAGGCACCTCAAGTCTAGCATCTCTCCCTGAGCTGAGTCCTTGGGTGAGTGTTTGAAATTGAAAAGTCCTGTGTTCTGGGTTTAGCAAATAAAATAGAGGACAAAACCAAACCAAAACAACCATGAAACTGTGGGTTTCTCTCCCCCCACCACTGTGCTGCTCAGGCACCCTTTTGGCTGCCTGTTGCAGTGCAGCGTTTTGGGGCTGTGGTCTTAGGTCCAGATTCCCCAGTGCCAGCAGCCCTGTGGCATTTCCTTTCCACAGTTGCATGTTATGCCTGTCGCCACGGGTTTCAGTTTTGGTACAATGCAGCTTTCTCCTGGCCCTCTTAACCCAGTGGTCGGGTGTCCCTCTTAAGCCCACATCCTAATTCCTACCATTCTCCAGGCGTCCTCTGCCCTTCCTTATAAATTGTCTCCTCAGCTGTGTCTAATTTGTTAATTCCAGGTGGATATTTTCCAATTTGGTAGTTATTCAAGTCTGGCCCCAGGACGAGGTGCATGAGATGTCTGCTTACTCTACCGCCATTTTCTCTCCTCTGTCCCACACTCTTAAAGACTCCTCAAGCCCTCTTGTGTCTCTTCATTCTGTCCCTCTTCCACCCTCATTCTCCATTTTAAGGAAACTCTCATCTGCTTTCTGCATTATAGATGAGTTTGCATTTTCTAGAATTTCCAAAAGTTGAATCATACAGTATGTAATTTTGGGCAGACTTTGGCTTCTTGACTCAACATGATTTTATTGGTTTAATAGGAAGCAAAGAGATTTCTGAAGTCTAAATAATGTGGCTGTTTAATGATGCCTGTCAAGCTGCAGCACCAGCTAAGTGGTTTTCTTTTGCTTTCATGGTGGCAGCTTTAGAATGTTCTGGAATTTTTATAATTTCCAATTGTTTTGATTTCTTTGACATCTAATAAGTCTACATCCTATTTTCTATTCTTCATGCATTGTCATGAGAAAGTTAAGAACCCTCACTACTTCCAGGGCATTCTAGAGTTGTGAGCTACACCAAGGGCATAATTACTATTAGTTCAAATATTGTGGGGTTTTTTGTCAATTGACAAGCCTGAATTAGAATAATTAATTAAGCTTGTTGGGCATATCTTAATCAGGTAAATAAGAACTTTCAATTATTTCCATCATGGTAGTTGTTGCATATTCAGCTAGATAACATACCTGATTATCTATCACATGCCCATCTGTAGACCAAATTAAGTCAGCATTAGCAAGGACTTTCCTATAAAACATTCCTAGAATCAAGAAGCTGGTCAGTAGACAAAAGGCAATTGTAGATGTCTTCATTCTGCAAAAAATGTAGCAAAGTTGTTGGATTAAGACTGTTACATTGATTTAAAGACATTTTAATAAGAGCCAGTTTACTGATGATGTTTGAGCCAGTTTGAGTATGATGAGAATTCAGTGAAGATTCAACAGAACAAGGAACATAAACAAAGGAGATCCCATAAATACCTTCTGTCAGTTTGCAGACCTGTCTTAGCAGAGATGACTTTCATGCAGGGAGAGAGCCCTTGGCTATTGAGTCTAATGGCTGACTATAATATTCAACAAGTATATGATAATCTCTGTTTTTTTAGCTAAAATTTCCTAAATATTTTGTTTATTTTCATGTATAAAAAGTTAGAAAGTTTATACTTAAGGTGTCCCAGAGCATGAGCTTCAGATAATTCTTTAAAGATTTTACAGCTTATTTTCCTTCTCAGTTCCACTGAGTTAGAACAGGTCAATGTGATTTTAATAGGACAATTAGAGGCTGAGACATTAATGAAAAACTTGAAACCCATTTGAAACTATATCCAATCACAACTGAAACAATATCCAATCCTCTAAGCGTCTTTCTTGGTTTTGGAAGAGGAAATGACAGAAGCCCTCTGATTCTTTCAGAGTTAATCATTAGCCCATTCCATCTAATAAAAGCCTAATATGCAAATCAACTAAACAGTGGAACAACCAGTCGCTATGATGTGCACTGACCGCCAGGGGGAAGACACTTAATGCAGGAGCTGCCTCTATCCTACAGGCCCCAGGCCAGCCCAGGTGAGTGCCAGTGGGGACCCCCCGACCATCCCTCTACTCGCCTTGCAGATTGGCCCTGATCGCAGCCAGGCTTAGGGACCCTACCTGTGCTTTGGGCCTCTAGTCTTTATATAAGAGATGGAAAAGGTAATTTACTTGAGCAAAGCAAAATAAAAACTTGTCCTTTGAGGCCTTATGTCCTTTTATAGCTAGCTGTTGTAATGGGTAAATTGTGTCTTTGGGGAGTTTAGAAATATCCTAAAGAATAAAAGTAAGTCACCCACATATTGGATGAGAGGGCAATTTCTAGGAAACTTAACATAATATCAACTTTTAATGGAGAAATAGGTGGGACTCTGTACATCCCTGGGGCATTTCAGTCCAAATAAATTGTGGATCTATTCAGGTGAAAGCAAAGATATGTTGACTGTCACTTTCTGCTGGAATGCTGAAAAGGCACTCCATAAATCTATCCCTGAAAAATATTGGCAATCCATAGGAACAGTTGATAATGAGATATGTGGCTCTGCAACCAAGGATGTCTGGGAATAACTATCTTCTTTAAAGCTCTGAGATCCTGTACTAATCTCTACATTTTTGCCTTCGGAGTCTTCACTGGAAGGATAAAAGAATTACATGGAATTATAAATCCCCCTTTGAGGTAAGATTGTATAATGTGCTTAAATGCAGCTGGCACATCAAGTCTTTAAAGATATTGGCAAATATTTGGGAAAGGCAAGGTAGTATCAATAGTTATTTTAATGAGAGTGGCTGACTTAACCTTGCCAATGTCCATACTAGAAAGGGCTCAAAGTTGCATTGGAATGTCCTACAACGAACGTTCAGCTACTTGCAGAAGTTCCTTGAAAATCATCTACCCACCTGATTTAAAATGGGTTCATTTAGTTCTAAATACATTTCACCCATTCAGGAAAATGATATGTGAGTTTCAAGAAAATCTCTCCCTTCCAGGCAAACTGGAACTAGTATGACCACTAAAAGTACATGTTGCCCCATAACACTCCAGAGCTGGAAATGAACGGGTTCTGATTTTAAAAACAGTCATTGGTTAGTTAAATATCTTTACCATTTGCACAGAAGCTTTGCTTCAAAGATGAAGGCAACTTAGTTGGGGTTGGTTTAAAATAGATAAGTATCCACAGTATCCGCAAGGGCCTTAATAAGTTTCCCCTTTTGTGCTAATTTCAACTTCTCCTAAACTATTAGTAAGGAGAAGAAACACCCTTAGATTTCAGAGCAGCCTCATACTTGCTTCTGTTTCTCTCCCTAAATCCCACTTACATTTTCTATAATCCTTCTTATGTTGAACAGACTGCTCTACAAAAGTTTCCTAGTGAACCTTACTTAGTAATTCTGTTGCTTTGTTTCCAGAAACCAGTGGGTATATTCATTGAAATAGGTCAGAATAGTCAGGATCACATGTTCTGACTGTTGAATTAAATTTACAAACCCATCAGGGTTACAAATAAAATGTAGAAAACTTTTAGGTAGATTTCTTAATTCTGGTCCAGTCCAAGGGATATTTATACTGAATGACCAGATTATTATGACCCCATGACTTTTGTAGATATATTAGCTATACACTGCATCATATGGGATATGGGAGCCGAAGGCCTGTTCCAACACCTTTGCTGTCTGTAGTTACGAAGATAAAACATCTTCAATTTGCACCCAGATACAAGAATTGAACAGTTGAGCATTGGAAAAAAGTCATGTGGTCCGATGAATCACATTTGCAGTTGCATCATGCAGATGGCAGAGTGAGAATTTGGCGGAAACAGCATGAAAACATGCACCTCACATGCATGAGTACAACCCTTCAAGCTGGTGGGGGCAGTGTTATGGTTTGGGGCATGTTTTCCTGGCATGATTTGGGCCCTTCAATTCATGTGGAACAGCATCTGAATAGCACAACATACCTAAGTATCATTGCTGATCAAGTTCATCCTATTATGTTGATGGCGTAACCCAGTGGAGATGGCTTCTTCCAACAAGACAATGCGCCATGCCATGGTGCTCGTATTGTGCAGGAGTGGTTTCAAGAACATGAGGGAGACTTTACCTTGCTTAGGTGGCCCCCACAATCGCCAGATCTTAATCCAATTGAGCATTTGTGGGACGAAGTTAAAAGAGCCATCAGGCAGCTGGTTCTACAACCATCAAATCTCACAGAACTGGACGGTGCTATTCATCAGGCATGGTGTCAGATTCCTCGCATCACCTTTCAACATCTTATGGAGTCAATGCCAAGAAGAATCTCCACATTATTGAAGGCAAAAGGTGGCCCAAAAAGTACTGATGGGGTGGTCATAATAATCTGGCCACTCAGTGTATATAATCATTGGTTCCCTTTCACCTGAGGATGGCTTTACAGCTGCTAAAATTCCTGGATTATCTTTGTCTGGATTTCTATTCTCATTTTCTCTTATTTTGTAGGGAGTGATAGTGGAAGCAATATACTGGAGCTAGAACCAAAAAATAAAACAAAAGGGAGAGAAAATCCAGACTCCAAAACTCAGAGAGCAAAGGATATTGAGGAGGAGCTATGAAAGGGACAGAAATGGGATGTTGGCATTTATTAGCTTCAGAAGCCTCCTTTAAGTTTAGAGACAGTCTCTAAATTTGCTATTAACTTCTTTTACAAAAAGAGCATTTATCCTTGCTCCTTCTAAAAGCTTCTCATTTCCACCCTCGCTGGTTTGGTACAGTGAAAGTGTCCCAGGTTTGATTCTGCTCAAGGGCACATGCCCAGGTTGCAGGCTCAATCCCCAGTGTGGGGTGTTCAAGAGGCAGCCAATTGAGGATTCTTTCTCATCCTTGATATTTCTGGCTCTCTCTCCCCTTTCCTCTTTGAAATAAATAAAAATATATTTTAAAATGAATGAATGAATGAATGAATGAATAAATAAATAAATAAATAAAAGCTTTTCCTGTCCAGTAAAGATAAGCTTCCCATCCATTCAGTTTAATTTTAGATCCAAATTTTTTTACTTCCGCATGCAAAAAATCAACAAAGTGTCCAAAAGGTTCCATTTTGGCCATCATCACTTGATACCACTTTCAGTTAAATCTTCTTATATCTGTAGTACTTGTGAGTAAAAACTTCTTATTACCTGTATATGTGCAGAGGATCAACGGGGGCTGAGGGCTGGAAATTTTCAACCTTGTATGTATGATTAATTTTAATTTTCTTTGGATAAATGCAGTCTGAACAAATGTCTAGAGATATTGTGTAGTGGGTTAAGGCATGCTGTTTATGGGATGAGCTACAAGGGGCTGTAACCTTCCGAGTCACATAAACTTTTTTTTTATGTGTCTCAGTTTCTCTCCCTCACAACCTAATGCAGCCATAAGGACTCAGAGCACTAGGTAACCAACCTTTAGGTGTGCATCCTAATACGTGTCAGTGCTTTAATTACAGCTGAGTTGCAATTTCCTATGGAATTACAGCACATCATGAGAGATTCCCTCTGACACCTCCACAGAGGTTCTTACTCACTTAAGAATACTAGAGATTCAAGCTGGAGAAAGGAAGTGCCCCTTATCTTTGAGCCGAATGACTTCAGGCTATCATTTATCCCATAAAACGCTTTGTTCTGGCCTAACCGGTTTGGCTCAGTGGATAGAGCATCGGCCTTCGGACTGAAGGGTCCCAGGTTTGATTCCAGTCAAGGAGCATGTACCTGGGTTACAGGCACATCCCCAGTGGGGAGTGTGCAGGAGGCAGCTGATCGATGTTTCTGACTCTCTATCCCTCTCCCTTCCTCTCTGTAAAAATTCAACTATATATATATATATATATATTAAAAGGTTTTGTTCTGACTCTCACAAAACAATTCCAACTGAAAGTCAAAATTAAAAACCAACCACCACCCAGCAGTGAGGCTCAGTGTTGAACCAGGTACCAAGAGTCGCAGTTGGATTTCCACTCAGGGCACATGCCCAGGTTTCAGACTCAATCCCCACCTCGCAGGGGGCATGCAAGAAGTAGCCGATCGGTGTGGATGCATGGATGTTTCTATCTTTCCTTCTCCCTTGATCTCTCTCTAAAATCAATAAAAGTATATTTTTTAAAAACTAACCACCCATTTTTCTCTTGTCCTGGGTTGTCAACTCATATTTTGGTTGGATTCTCTCAACCCTTCATCCTTAGTCACACATCAAATAAATTTTTTAAATATATTTTATTGATTTTTTACAGAGAGGAAGGGAGAGGGATAGTTAGAAACATCAATCAGCTGCCTCTTGCACACCTCCTACTGGGGATGTGCCCATAACCAAGGTACATGCCCTTGACCAAAATCAAACCTGGGACCTTTCAGTCCACAGGCTGACGCTCTATCCACTGAGCCAAACCAGCCAGGGCTCAAATAAATTTTTTAAAAGGACTTTTTAAAAACCCTCAAATAAATGCAGGCCTCTTTGCTTAAAACAGGAAGATCAGGAATTGCAAGAAAAATGGATTCAAGCTCACCCAGAGGAGCCGTGTGGTACAATGGACCTCTGCTGTTACCTAGCACAGGTCTGAGTCCTGGGAGGGCTTCTCTGAAATTCTGACACACGACCCCAAATAATTGTCAACATAAGAAATGTTTAAACCTGTGGAGAATTTTTATTATGGGGTTTTAACACAAAACTGATGACAATTACCTGGAAGCAAAATCTGAAGGGATTGAGAAAATGCTCCAGAGAATGGCAGTTTTGCACTGTATTTTGTAAATTATCATCAGTAGAGGAAGCACAGAACACATCATGAAATCCATTGGTCATACATTAGAGAGGTGGTAGAAAACATAACAAGACATAAGGAGAATCTGTGATTGGATAAAAAGTAACAGACACATTCTTCTTTTATATTGGTTGTGCTGCAGTAGTTAACAGTAAACAATTAACATGATAAAAATAACAATGAAGAATTTTGTGGTCTCTGCTCTGAAGTTGTGAGACATTTGGAAAAAAGACAATCACATTGACATTCCAACATATGTTATCATAGATACAAAAAGTCAATGAATGGGCTCGGTTAAGGTAAAGAGTGACCTTACCAGGAAAAATACCAGCCTAGCACATGACTACCCACCATGACTCACTTTAAGTTAGAAGGTTTTCTTTTCAGACCATCCTGTGGGGTTACTTCAGGTTTCTGAGTGTGTAAGGCTCACACACAGGCCTTTCCTGAGCTCATCAGGTTGAGTATGTGGCCCCTTTTTCATTCACACAGCCCAACCCCTTAACCTCTTGGGAGGAGAGAGGAGAGATAATTACCAATGGCCAATTACTTCATCAATTATGCCAAACATAAAGATACTTCTAATAAAAACCCTAAACATGGGGTTCAGAAAGCTTTGTGTTGATGCTGGAAGGCTGAGCGCTCAGGGAACCTATGGAAGTTTCACACCCCTCCCCATGCCTTGATCTGAGAGTCTCTGAATTGTATACTTTACAATAAACCAGTAATTGTAAGTAAAGCCCTTTCCTGAGTTCTGTGAGGTTTTTTTCAATAATTATAAAACACAAAGCTAGGGTCATAGGAACCCCCAAATTTGGAGTTGACCAGACAAAAATATGAGTTACCTGGGCACCCCATTTGTGATGGCATCTGAAGAGAGGCAGTTTATGTTACTGAGCCTTGAACCTATGGGGTCTGCACCCACTTCAGATAGTTAGTGTCAGAACTGAAATGAGGTGTAGGACACCCCATTGGAGAATTGGTTGTTGATGGGGAAAAACAGAAACAAACCTTCAGGTCATATAAAAACTCCCCGACAGGGTGATGCTGGAAGTGATTATGATATTGTCAGTGATCTGCCTGTATTAGGTGCTCAGTGAGTCTGAAAAGACTTTACTTTCACTCTCCTCTTTCACTAAGCCCTCTCTCACTTCAGAGTCCACCTTCACCCTTTCTCTTCCTCTCTGTTCTCACTGAAGGAGGCTTGAGGCAGTGTTTCTTATCCCAGGAGCAGTGGAGGTACAGGCCTGTAAGTCTATTCATATTGTTGTCCACCCTGAGGTAGGATCTGTTCTCCTGATGCCTAGACAGCCAGTAAACTGACACCAGCTTTGCAGTGAAAAGAAAGAAAGTATATATCACAAAGGTACCAATGAAGGGGAATGGGGCAGCTGATGCTCAAAGACCAGAACACTCAGTGGTTTATATTTAGGGTCTTTTAAAAAAATATATTTTATTGATTTTTTTTACAGAGAGGAAGTCAGAGAGATAGACAGTTAGAAACATCGATGAGAGAGAAACACCAATCAGCTGCCTCCTGCACACCTCCTACTGGGGATGTGCCTGCAACCAAGGTACATGTCCTTGACCGGAATCAAACCTGGTACCTTTCGGTCCAAAGGCCAATGCTCTATGCACTTAGCCAAACCAGTCAGGGCTATTTAGGGTCTTTTAAGGGGTAAAAATCATGACTTGAGGTTCTGAGTCATGGGTTTTGAAGATTGGTCAGTTGTACTATACGTACTCATAATGTGACTTATTTCTCCCGACATCATCCTGACTGGGTCTTTGGTTATTGAGGCCTAGAAGTCTTCCTTCGTGCAGACAACCCAATGTTCTGCAACCCATTTTGGGTTACCTTAAGAGCAGAAAACATCTATCAGTCTTGTGCGTAGCAGACAACATCTTTCTCTTATCTCGAGCAAGGTATCTCCTGCAACCTGTTTCACTGACAAGTTTCCAGGCTCCAGGCCGCATCTGCATTCTTTCCTACCACACCTGCCAGGTTCTATTTTCTACTTATTCTTTAACTAGAAGTCATAACATCCAGCTGTGGGAACAAAGGGTATTCTTCCTCTCCTCTTTTAAATGTTTTAGCTTGGCTAAAAATCAAATTAACAGAGACAGATTAACAGGAGACAATGCACAAAGTCTGACATAAGAGTAAATATTCTGGGGCTATAAGGTTAGAGACCGAAGGAAGCATTGAGTAGTGGAGGCTAGTATGTCATTCTGAAGCTAAGGGGGAAAGAAGGTTGTGGTTTGATGCTTCAAAAGGCAGGAACATTGGCATGGAGATGCCAAAGCAAATGTGAATGTCCCTCCTGGAGCTGGTTCTTCATCTAAACACATTCTAGGCAGTTTAGTGGGAGGTCCAAGGCTTATTGTCTAAGCCTTTTTTCCCCCCAATAAGGATACCAATACCAATACCCTAAAAGGCACATCTGAGGTAAAATCTCGGCGTCCCTCCACAAAAGAGCCATGAGTCTTAGGAAGGTTTAAAAGTCTAACTAAAAGCTCAATCCTAGTTACCTAGTCATTGAGTACCTAACACTTTACTATAACAAAATAAAATATAAAAATACTGGAACATTGCTGTTTCAGTCTAAATAAGTCCACTTTAGACTTCTCATCAGAAAAAAAAACTAAAAGATACATTGGAATCTGCTAATAAAAAATGTCTTCGTTCCTTGAATGTGAGTGTGTCAAGTTGAGAGCAACTTGACACACATCATCCATAGCTTTTCAGGAAGAACTAGGAAAAGAAGCAAAACAAGAACTATGAGTCCTGAGACCCTGACTCACATCTCAGATTAGTGTTTACGCCATCACTACTCACTGCTTAAGTGGTTCCTTTGTTGTGTTTGTACATGTCCCTAATTTTGACTAGTATGTGAGCTTCTTGCCTGCCTGAAGGACACCAGTCACGTCTCTATTGTTGAGGAATTGGGGGCAGGCATTTTGCTGAGGGTCGCCAACTAGGCTTCGATATCACCCATGCACTTTCATGTTTAACTTAATTTAGTTCCAAAAAGGCATACAGCATGAATGCTGTAGAAAGGTCCTGATGTGACTTACAAAAACAAATGGGTTCATAAGGCCCCTGCAGTCATGATAACTTTATGGAATCTCTGCATTTAGGATATGACTGTACATTTGTTGATTCTGCAAATATGTAATGTACTACTACTGTTTTTCACTATCCAGGGCCCTAGAGACATGAGAGTGGATAAGAGGGACAAACTGGGCATTATTGCTGATGTTCAGCTATTTGTTTGACAACTAATATCTAAAAGGCACTTCAAGATACCCTAAGATCCTTGATCCCAGCCAAACTTTCTGACCTCAGTGTGGTCCTCCAGAATTTTCCTGAATCTCTTTGTGTTCTCCCATTTTTTGCTTTCTCCCACACCCCACATCCAATCTTTCAGCAAATCTTCTTGATTCTATGCTCTGATCAAATACAGAAACTGTCTGCTTCTTCCCACACTTGTCTGACCACCCTCACCTGTCACCTGGATGACTCCACTTGCCTCCTCACTGGGCTCCCTGCCCTCCACCCAGCAACGACATAGGTGCTGAGGAATGTAGGCTAAGGTGAACATTCTGATTCCTTTCCTGACGCAAGTTTTTCTGCCTGAATCTAAGGCAGGAATGGGGGGGTGGGGGTCAAAAGTTCTTCCTAAGTTTGTTACTTAAAAGCTTGAAATCAATATCTCAAACTAGGAACTTCAGAAAGGCTAAATTTTGGATGCCTTCACTAAACACAGATCACTCACATCCACTGTAGCTCTCAGCCCTCCAGAGGCTACTGAGGTCACTCAGAGAGAAGCCAGACTTCTGGCTACGGCCTCTCCCTCGCTGACTTCATCTCCTCTCATCTCCAGCTCTGTCAGCTCCAACCAGCTTGCCTCCTTTTGCTTGTTCAAACATTTTTAAATGGGAAGAAATAAAAACACCCCACACATGCCTTAATTTCACTCTAACGTACTATCACAATATTACTGCGGTTGCTGTGTGGGTTACTTGGTGACTGCCCCACCAGGATGCCATGTCCATGAGGACTGGGATTTTGCGTGTTCTGTCTCACACCCACAACCCCAGTGCTTAGAGCAGAATCAGCAGGTGGTAAGCAGTAGGTTGGTCTTCTTTGGTAAATGAGTAAAGAAGTTATACATGTAATTATGGTTGAAAGGCTGAAATATGGAGCATCATAACCTCACATCACTGGGATTCTGACCTAGACTGAGGGGCCAGGGAGACTTTCCTGAAGAGCAGCATCTAATAGAGCAAGAGCCCAGGCTAACCTAGAGCTGACGGACGGCAGGAGTAAGAGGTTCGGGCAGAGGGCACAGCAGATGCAAAAGCCAGGAGGTGGGAAAGTTGAGGGAAGTAAATGAGTTAAACTGACTCATTTGGGTGATTAATTGCGCTAATAGAGCTGAAGCACCCAGTACACAGTGTTCGCTAGAGAAAGGCCAGCTGTTGTCATTATCACACATCCAGGGTCTGCCAACCTGGGAACAACAACAGAATAAAGGGGTTCTTCCCTCCCAAACTACACAAGCAATTCATGACATCAAGCCTTGACTACAGCCTGACTGTGGTGTAAGTGACAGGCATAAACCACACATACTATTTAAAGTGTACAATCCAATTAATGCTGACACGCATGAACACTCCCTGTCACCCAAAAGTTTCCATGTGCTTTTTCAACCCCTCTCTCTGTACACAATCCAATAGTCATCAGGCAATCACTCATCCTGTCTTTCTTGACAGATTACTTTGCATTCTCTAGAATGTTATATACATGGAATTACAACGCATGCTCTCCTTCTGGTCTGGTTTCTTTCAGTAAGCATAATGATTTTATGAGGTGAAATTCTTATAACAAGATATGAAAGTGAACATTTCACTGGCCGCATAGCCACAATTTTGTTTAGTCACCATATTACCTAGTACTAACATTGCCTAGTAAAACATTGCCATGCCCCCAAAGAAAACTCTATACCCAGTGAGAGGTTGCTCCCATTTCCCCAGCTTCCAATCTGAATTCTGTTTTTTTCTCTTTCTTGTCCCCTGTTTTCCGTACTATCTACCCTGTCAGCCTGTACATCTGGTGCCCCACTTGTCCCAATGTCAGGGCACTAATCTAGCCTTCAAGACCTTATTCTTTCTCTGAACCCTGTTTCTCACCCCTCACATCCACCTAGTTCTGGGGTAATGGCACTACACCAGCTCCAGTGGCTCCGTTCTCAACAAGTAGGTCAGCGCCTCCCTCTCCCTCTACCCCACCTTGTTCCTCAGCCCAACCTAAACCCACGCATAGAGAGCCTTCCTACATTATACCCCTAGGTGCCATTGAACTCATAAAATGCCTCACACCCCAAAACCTCCCATGCTTTACAATTTCCCATCCTGATTCTGAACAAACTCCATCCCTCCATGACCCCTTCCTATGCTCCCTTCTGCTTACCCACAATCCAACTTTGGCCAGGTCTCCAAAACTTTCCACCAAATAACCCAGAGGCCACAATGAGCAGGAAACAAAACAGAACCAGAGGTGAGATTTATTTCCATTTCCCAGGTTCTGCTTGTTGACTCTCTAAGGCCACACACATCGAGTTTGCAAAACAACAACAACAAAAAGACAAAGAACGAGGACCCTGATGTCTGGCCTGAGCTCTGGGTCATGGAAGGCTGGAAACAGGGTCGTCCATGGTAAGCCCATAGGTGGATGACATCACAGGGACGTGTATGTTTACTGGATTTGTTCTTTTAACATTGAATATTTTTTAAATTCTTTGTCATATTTTTCTTCAAAGGTGCAGTGAAATGAATATGGAATGAGAACACTTTTGATGGTTAGGTCGCATCTTCTCAGATCTGGTGCAAGGGCCACTCAGTGGCAACCTGGGAAAGATCTGGGAAGTGAGGCCATCTCCTGCTGTGAACGCCACTTCAGAAGAGAGGAAGAAAAGTGGGAAGCATTTATTTGGAGGGTTGTAGCCACACAAGGAAAGAAATGGGAAAATTTGAAAATATGGTAAGGATTGACACTATAAGATGACAGGTTCAGCTAATTACAGGTAGATGCTGTCAAAGTAAAATTTGAGCCAAACAAATTTAGAAATGCAAGAAAGTCCTTATTCAAAACCATGCAATAGGGCAGTGAGACTGACCTCAACATCCCCAAAATAAAAGGCCGGAAAGATTTTAAGAACAGGAGAAAGAATCATAGCCATATGTGTTTGCTAATTGGATTGACACAAAACATAAATAAAACCCATGAAATCCTAACAGGACTGTTTTCATTATTTTTTTATTATTGTTATTATTACATTTAAACCTCACTCTAGGATAAGTTTTTATTAGAGAGAGAGAGAGAGAGAGAGAGAGAGAGAGAGAGAGAGAGAGAGAGAGAAATATGTGTGAGAGAAAATAATCAGCACCTCTCATAAATGTCTTGACCGAGGATTGAACATGCAAACTTTAGGTGTTTGGGACAAAGTGCTCACCAACCTAGCCACACTGGTGAGGGGAAGCAGGAATTTTTACATCTTGGTTTCAAATGTCCCCACCAAAGTTAGGCTCTTACCCTTCCTCAGAGACTAAGACACAGAAAACAGGAGAATTAAATTTTAACAGAATGTACTCAAAGTCTCTAGACTGATACTCTATGAATTATATCACTGGCAAGAAATTGTGTTTTTAAAAATATGCTTTTATTGATTTCAGAGAGAGGAAGGGAGAAGGGGAGAGACATAGAAACATCAATGATGAAAGAGAATCATTGATTGGCTGCTTCCTGCACACCCTGATTGCGGATCAAGTCTGAAACCCAGGCATGTGCCCTGACTGGGAATTGAACCATGACCTCCTGGTTCTTGGGTTGATGCTCAACCACTGAGCCACATCAGCCGGGAAGCAAGAAGCTTTTAAGGAGACTTAGGAAGATTTCAAAAGGACAGAGAAAGAATCTGCAATTACAAATTGCAGTTACATTTCTAAAGGAAATGCTCTAAAGACAATAGAAGTAAGAGGCCTACTCAGGAAGAAAGGTTAGAGACTCTGAGGGAATAATGAGGCCTCTGGTTCATAACACAGCTACTTTCTGCACAGCGGAGAGAAACATAACTAAATCCTTTCAGCCAAGACCCAGTTTGCATTCCCATCAGTTCCTGCAATTTATAAAGAAGTGCAAGTTCCCAGCCATTAATAAATAGATGCAAAATAGCTGAGAGACTGAACAGAGATTTCATCTAATCTCCCAGAAGGCTGTGCTTCTGCATGTGATCTTCAGAAGGCTGTGCTTCTGGAGTTTCCCATGGAGACATTACATTTCTCTCTACAGTCACCTTCCATTTGATGAAATGTCATCTCCAAAGAAGAAGAATAAGAAGAGTATTTTGATCGTATAACATATATACCTGGTGTCATTCAATTTGGCCTGATTAATGACCTAAGTGCAGAGGAACTGACATTCACTTCATAGTTTGCTCTGATGCAGGTTTTTCTATGAAACCTGAGATGGGAGATTTAACTGCCTCTTGAGCTTAGGCGGCCTCACCCTCACACTTCACCTGTAGTCTGTCCAGTTTTGGGTGATGCCCTCCTCTCAAACAGATTACAAGTTTTCTACAGGTCAAAATTAGCTCCATCAAAGGTGAGGCTGTTTATAATTCTGTGGGCATCAGTTTGAACTAGGACATTTGCTAAGCCTTGGTTGCATTACCAACGTTTCCACTTCTACTCTATCAACAAAGAGGGCAGGGTGCTACTCAATTTATGCAAATAAGTCTATTGCTATAAACGTAAGAATACTCCAAAGGGCATTAGTAATTTGGGGGGAGAAGTCAAACAGGGAGACAAAGTCATAGTTGCATCTCACATAGGTGTTCTCTTCTCTATTCCCATCATCACAAGTGTCCAGGCACACTCCACCTGTCTCCCCGGAATGGGAAAGAGCTCAGATTCCTATGAATTATATCTTACTTTTGCTTGTCATCACACAATGACTTCCTCACCTGTGAAGCACATGATGTCTCCTCCATTGTGGAGATGGTGCACATGGGACCAACCAGAGATGGGATCCAATGTGGAATGTTATGTTACATCAACAATAGTGACAATGCCAGCTCACATTTTTTATATTTATTGATTCAAAGCAAGTCCTCTAAGCAATTTCCACCACCACAAGAAATCTAATAGGTGCATTTTTATTTTTATTTTTTTAGTTTAAGAACATAAGGGAGGGGAGGAGGATCACTAGTACTTGACATCTAACTCTAAAGGTGCACTTTCAGTGGAACTGATGGGGTTGGAGACTTTACACTGGTAGTTCCCAGCATCCTCTCTCCTGACAGGGTCTATGGTGAGGGTTCTGTGGTCCTCGGACAGCTTCATCCTCTCCGTGAAATGCAGACTCGTAGCATTGAATAACCAGTTGGTGGAGGTCGCATCTGTGTAGCAAGTCATGACCACGGCACCTTCATTCTCTGTGACTGTGGTGTTGCTGGCTAGGAGTGTGGGCATAGTTACTCGCTCTGTGAAGAAATAGAGGGTGAGAATGACTGAGTGTGGGCTTGAGACCTGGGACCATGCTCCTTCCTCAAAGATATCAGTCCTGACTCGAGTGTTATGAGGATAATTTGGTTCCACAGTAAAATTTAATTTATTCTAAATTTGCCGTCATTCCTCAGACCAAATCTATCTCTCTGAGCTGTGAACTCCTAAGAAGGAAGGATATAAACCAATGTTTAGTTTTGGGGATCCATAGACACCTAATAATGCTCTCAGGGTGAAGGTAAAGATGGGGCTATGGCTACACAGACCTCAGGTGACTCAGATCAACTTCTCATAGTCTGTATGATTCTGCTTAGGGACTGTAACTCCCTGTGCCTCAGTTTCCCCTCAATGAAGTAAAATGAATATTTGACTGCCAGGCTGACAATGTACTAATCATAAAATATTCACAGTATCTGACATAAATATTGGAGAAGAAAAACTAATCAAATAAGAGGCATCTATTATTGATGGACTCAAAGACAGAATACACAGGGCTGATTCCTGGTGGATGAGCAGCTGTCAGGAGCACCTTTTCTTCTGCTCTTCCCCTGGGATGCTGACCTTTGTCTGGACTTTCCTAATTGCATTGCATAAATTCAGAACAGTCAGCTAATAACCTGGGGAGCTTGTCCAGCTGTGCTCTCCACACACAGTCTCAGGTGAAGGACCAGGCTCCATCCCTGGCCAGATGTGGCTCTTAGGGTTAAGACCCAACTGGTGACCAGCTCAGAAACCTTTTGACTATGGTACATGGGAAACTGTTGCTCTTACTCAGCCCTTCCCAGGAGGCAAAACCCAACCTGACACAGGCTCTCCAGGGTCCCTAGAGTCAAGACATTGTGACCAGGGCTGCAGAGGGGCTGCCCAAGTAAGCTTTTTAGTGAAGAACCCAAGTAGCCCCTCAGGCCAGGTCTTTACAGAGCCCTGCAGGGTCTATCTCGGGGACATGATCAGGGAAGGCGCCTAGGGACCTGGACTGAGACTGATCTCCCTCTGCTGACTGACGGCCATCAAACTGGTCCTCCTCTCTGTGGTGAACATCTGTAGAGGTGGGATCTGGGAAGGGAACCCTGATCTTAAGAATATTGTCTCCACTGTGTGTGTCCTGCACTAAATGCCCAAACCCAACCTGGGGCATGATGCAGAGGGGGATGGAGGAGAGTCCAGGGCTGCCTTTCCTCTGTATGACGTAGAATTCACCCCACCCAACACCTAGAGATCAGAGAGCAATCACTCACGGTATACATTGAGCCGTCCAAATCCTATTTCTCTTAGTGAATTTTGAAGGACAGCTATTACAGTGTACGTTCCGGTGTCCTTCAGAGTGACTTTTCTTATGATCAGGGATCCTTCTAGGTTTGCTGTCTCGCGACCACTGTATTCGGGCCCTGTTCTATATCGTCTTACACGCCATGCAACAGACGCAATAAAATTATAGTAGTCCGTCTTTTCTCCCCTGTACCAAATAAAGCCAGCAACGCTGGGAGGCCTATTGCGGGTACGTAGAATCACATTCTGCCCTTCAGCAGCATTGATTGAGACAATAGCAAATTGCGCAGTGGTGGGCGGGATCCAGAAGGTTAAGAGGAAGACTGGAAGGGAAGAGAGAGATTGGTCAGTATTTCACCCGTGTTTTGGGATGGAGAGATGAGGAGTTTGTGTGTGCGTCTCTTTGGTCAAGGTCAGCAACATGGCCACCATGGCTCCAGCACCTCAGAAACTATGCTTTTTGTCTTGAATTCTCTTTCCCAGCTGTGTGTGTGGCTGTCCTCCTTACTACCCTCAGATCCCTGTTGACACTCAGCTGCCTTCTTGGAAGGCCTTCCCTGACATGTTCTCTAAAGACCCTCCATCTTCACTCTGACCTGTTCCTGCTCTGTGCCCTTCAGGCACTTGTGGGTACCTGATGTCACAAGTAGATCTCTTCTTGTCTCTTTTCTCCCCATATAATGTGAGCTGCATGTGGGCAGGGGATTTTGTGATCTTGTGCCCTCAGTGGCTGCAATAGGCTGCAAACACCTGTGGGTGCATGAATGAGCTTAACCACGCCCCATGTTGTATTTTCCCATATTTTTATTTGGTGGTGGGGACAATGTCTAGCGCCCCTGGTTAAAATGTTTCTGGTATCACCTGAAACAAGTTCTCATTACTGTGGTCAGTTGTCAAAATTCAATAGTCAGTGATGAATAACTTAGCAAATGAACCACAATGGAGGTTTTCCTGCCCCTCACCTCTCCCACATCATGAGATTTTCCTGTTGCTGAGCCCCCTGTCTCATCCTACTCTGTGCCCCTGTCCTTTCACTGAGGTCCAAAGAGAAGCCCTTCCTCCCCTCGCAGAGCACTGTCCTCCCCAGGAGATTTTGGCCAATCTCCGACTCCCAACCTCCCTTCCATTCCCAGGGATTGTCCCCTACTTACCAGCCAGCAGGAGTCCCAGCCAGGAGACAAGTCCTCTGTGGGCAGGGGCTGCAGGGAACTCCATGGTGACCGCTGCCTGCTCTGTTCCTCCCTCTGAGAGAAGAGCTCTTGGTCCAGTAAGGCTCCCAGACAGACTGGTGGGATGTGCCGTCTCTCCTTCCTGTGTGCTGAGCCTTCTTCTGGAGCAAGATAACCTCCCTGGTCATGTGGGCCAGGGCGGGGTCAGGGACCAGGACTCTCCCTCTCCCTCCCCTCATTTTTGCCTACCCTGTTGCCCCTTTCAGTTTACCTTTACTCTGTATTTTGGTTCCCTGGAAACTGCTGAAGCTTCTGACAACACACACACATACAAACACAGACACACACATGCACAGACACGTGCCCAGAAGAGCACTAGCCTGGGGCGTCCAGTTCCTGGTCATTCCCTACAGCTCCCTGTCAGGGCACATTTGACTTTTCTCTTCAGAGCAAGAGTTCTGGGCCCCCCTCAGGAAAATTGTCACAGGGATGCCCCGGCTCTGCATTGGTTCTCCTGTGAAACTCTGTAAGGATTGGGAAGCCCAGGTGACGTTTTAGAAAGCCTACCTCCACAGCGGCCCAGCTACATGGATGCCAGGATGAGACCCTACGATGTGAATGTGGAGAGCCCTGCCCCTCTCCTGTGCACAGGGAACGGTCTCCAGATCCTCTTAAAATGCAGAGTCTGACTCTGCCGGTGTGCAGTGGACCAGAGACTCTGCATCCAACAAGCTCTCAGGGGAGGTGGATCTTAGTGGTCTTGGGAGCCGATTTGAAATAACAAGGCTGATGGGAGCACATGTCCTCCTGAGAGGATGACACCCTCACTCCAGCATTGGCCTCTGCTGTAACTTGGCCTTGGATATGTCAGCACCAAACAAAGAGCCACAGGCCCCAAACTGGGAACTATTTCTGTTTGTGACACAGAAACCAAGCTGGGCACTGGGTCCTCCCCTTGTCCTCAAATGGCCTGGGAAGATGGGATTTCCGCCCAGCAGGAAGGCCACAGAGGTGACTCGTGGTGGGAAGGGTTCAAGCTGGGTGATAGATAATCTCTATCTCAGGTTGTCACCAGCCTGGCTGTTGTTTCCAGAGAGACCCCATTATTTCAGGGCTCAGAAGGACATTGTTTCCAGGTGTGGAGAGTAAGGTGTGAAGCAAGGACGGTGGTGGGAGCTCAGGTGGCTGTGGGTGCCATGGTCCTTGGGGAATGTTTTCAAAGAGACCCTCCCTCTCTTTGTTGCTTGACCCTGTCCATATCCTCCCTGACTGTTCAGGCAGCCTCTGTCCTCTGCCTGAGATATTTTTTGGAGGTCACCTTTCCTTACCCATGTGGGGTTCCAGTTATGAGTTGAGAGCAGCATAGAGACCCCTGAAACAACAGCTGCTGCTAGGCCTTGTCAAGGTGGAGGGTTGTCGTGAGTATTTCAGCTGAATTGATGTCATATGACTGCAAGCAAGATCTCAAATCTTGAGGAGAAAGCAGTTTTGTAGCTTATTCTATACATTATAATCAAAGGAGAAGATGAAAAAAGTTGCATGAAATCTATTGGAAAGTGAGGGAAAGCATAGCAGGGAGATCCCTAGAAATAAATAAAAAGCAACATGGAGAAACACCTACTATTTTTACATTGGAGGGTCCAGGAGAGTTAACATTACAGCAGGTCAGAGGCTGCACAGGGAACCAGGCAACATGAATGCTCTGTGGTCTTGTATTCTGGCTCCACGGGCTCTGCCTTCAATGGGTCTTGCAAAGAAACTTGGCTAGAGGTATGTGATGTCAAAGGTATGTTATCCATGATGCATAAGAACAGGGAAAGGGCTCACTTAAGGTAAAGTCTGACATTTGCTAAAGAAGTTGTAGGCCTGTGATTTGACTCCCTGCCATCACCTGCCCATTTAGACATTTGTGATCAGACCACACTGTGCGTCACTGAGCTTGTCAGAACTGCATGTGGCCTCCTGGGCTTAACAGGTTTCTTGCACAGCCCCCCTTTCACTCACAGTTTTTGGAAAGAGCAGGTGGGACAGCGCAGGCATGAGGGAGATGCCCAGAAAAATCTGTTAGGGAATGGAAATAGGTCTCCTTCTGCACTTCTTTAGCCAAAGCCCAGTTCATGTGTGGATTTCCTGTTTTCTAGGTGCCTCTGGCTATCGTTCTCAAAACCCAAAAAGAGACCTGCAGGCAATGTCAGGTACTGCACTAGGAATGTTGACCAGGCTCTAGAAGGTGGGAGCTCACTGTGAGCCCTGGACAGAAGTGAGTTCTGACCTCTAGACTAAGAGCCAGCCATCCAGGGTCCGGTCCCTGTGTGTCTCATACCTCCTGACTGCATCCCAGGGCAAGCTGGGCCCAGAGAAAGGACTGGTTTTGTTCAGAGTAGTATGAGTCCAGTGTCTAGAAAACTGTCCCATCTGGTGGATATGCTGTTTCAGGAGGATGCGCTGTTCCAGGTTTTCAAAGCCAGGGTCTGATAGGGCTCTTTTGGGAGAAGGTGCTGGCCTGGATGGTTGATCCCCAAAATGCTCTCTGTGTTTCCCATCACAGCACTGGGATGCTACATCCAGTCCACTGTGTCCCTGTCTTTCATCTGCTCTAGGCTTCCCCACAGGACCCAGGTTCTAGAGCAGCTCCACATGGAATGCCAACCAGGGGACTCTGTGGGTTCCTATGTTAGGGGAGGGGAGGCCCCCATGGGACCCTCAGCACCTCTGTGATGGAAGCAACCCCAGATCCTGGGTTCTCCTTTTCCGTCCTGCTGAGAAAGTTCCCCTTGTTCCCCAGGAAACCATGGGCTGGTGAGGTGTCTTTAGGGGCCATAGTCAAGTGTATCCAGACCAGGGACCTTGGGCATGGGGAGTTATCCCTTAATTTCCGGGAGGTGAGAGTGAGAATCCTCCTGCCTTGGTAGAAGCTCTACATGAGATGGAGAATCCAGAATTTCTGCCAGGTCAGGGATCTGTGATAAAAGGAAGAACATGGGCTGCTTTCCAGTCACTGAAGAGATGAGGGGTGGGGTGTGCTGTGATTTCCTGGCAATGAAATCAGAGTGGTCTGACCCCTCACTGTTAGGAGATTCCTCTTCCCCTTTGCTGACTGTAAGTGGAGTAAACACCTGGCCCTGGGACATCCCCATGCAAAAAGGGGCTGTGGCCTCCACCCAGGCTGACACCAAGGCCTTTGTGAGGATAAGGAACATGATCTAACTGCAAGAGTCACACAGGGTGACCAGCTTCCATTATATGGCTTCCCTCATCCATTAATAAGAGTTTACTGAGTATCCGTGGTGTTTCAGGTCAGGGCTGGGTTCTGGGAATGCCACAGAGAGCAGGAAATACATGGGCCCTGCATTGATGGAGTTTAACTTGTAAGGAGAGACAGGCTCTCAGATAAACATTCCATAAACATTTGTGTTGAGAAGTCTTTCACACAAAGAATTAGATGCTTGTAAAATTATCCAAGGGCTAGAGAAAAGGAAGTTAAAGAGTTGCCACCAGAAGTGGGGTTTTAAGGCCCCCTCTCACAGGTAATGAATTAGCTGTATCTGCCAGAGGCCACCCATTAGTCAACACAGTAGCAGAAATAATAGGCCCATTTCCTCTCCAACTTCCAAATTACACACCAGTGCATCTCAGAGGCTAAGTTTAATTCAAATCTGGACTCTCAAAATCAGAAGGAGTGGGGGAATGGAGTATTTAAGCTTTCAGTCTACCTGATATAGGAGGGTACATGGAAAGGGGAGGAACATAAATGCCATGTGCCAATACATGGTATGTCTGAGTCCACATGCAGCCTGTGGGATCTAGGCAAGTGATGCCACCTCAAAACACTTCAGTTTCCCTATGTGATATCATAAAAAGATGTTTGTTTTTATTTCTTCATTCTTAGAACTGAGCAACAAAAATCCTTGAGTTGGAGGGAGAAATCAAGATGGGGGCATAGGTAAATGCCTGAAATTGCTGCCTCACAAAACCACTTCAAAAATGCAACTAAAAGACAAAACAGACATCATCCAGAACCATAGGAAGGCTGGCTGAGTGGACATTCTACAACGAGAAGGAAAGAGAAAAGCACACTGAGACTCAGAGGAGTTGCAGAAGTAAAGTGCAGAGGTATGGAGGTGCATGGGGAAAGGCCGGCAATTGAGGTCGTGGTTGTTTTTTCAATCTGAAGGGAGTCACAAGCTTCTGACTGCTCTGAACTCCAGGTCCTTGTGAGTCTCTGGGGAACCAGACTCATATGGAGAGAAACTGGACTGTCTGGTATCAGGCAGAACTCAAGGGCGGCTTTCTCTCAGAGGTGCATGCAGCAATTACCACAGGACACTGAGACCCAGGGCCTCTTAGGACAGGACTGAGGATCAGCCATAGCTGTTTGCTCTGCCCTGTTGATTCTCTGAGACCCTGCCCCACCCAAGCTGTGTGCAGAGGCTTTTGCATATGAATGGCCTGGGCCTTTGCAATATAAAATTACCTAACAAACTGCAGCTTGGTCACAGAGACCCAGAACATTCAAAAGAAGGCCCAAGGTCCACAGTAGCTTGTATTGCTTCACAGCTGGGCCTCATCTGGGCACCTCCAAACCCAAACAAAGAAGAGGAATCTGAAGATCTCTCTGTAGCTCCTGCTGGGTAGCCTTAGAGATCCAAGAGGCAGTGTACCCAGTGGTCAGAGTGGGGCCATCCAGGTAACAACTCCTCAGATCCATAAGTGACACACTCAGGGGGCAGTCTCAGTGAGTGCCTAAGCTCACTGAAGCAAGTCTTGCCCCATAGGGTGTCTCCTGCTCAGAAGTTCTCTCACCATAGATACAGCTGATTCTCAGCCAACTGGCCTGAAGGTTAATTCCTCCCAGTGATACCAACAACAATAAAGGCTTAACTACAACAACACTGTGCACAAAACCCATAAAGGGGTGCACCAAGAGTGTCCACCTCAGGTAATTAAGGATGCTGACCCACTGGGCCTATAGGACACCTAGCACAGAAAGCTACTCTATCAACACAGAGAAGCAGCCAAAATGCAGAGACAAAGAGACATGTCACAAATGACAGAAATGAAGGAAAGCAAACTACTGGATACAGAGTTCAAACCACAGTTATAAGATTTTTCAAGAATTTTCTAGAAACTGCAGATAAATTTAGTGAGATCTTCAAGGATATGAAAAAGGAACAACTAGAAATTAAGCATACACTGACTGAAATAAAGAATATTATACAGAGATCCAACAGCAGACTAGAGGATCACAAGAATCAAGTCAAAGATTTGAAATACAAAGAAGCAAAAAACACCCAACTGGAAAAGAAAAAAGAAAAAAGAATCAAAAAATATGAAGATAGTGTAAGAAGCCTCTGGGACAACTTCAAACATACCGGCATCCAAATTATGGGGGTGCCAGTAGAAGAGAAAGAGCAAGATATTGAAAACCTATTTGAAGAAATAATGACAGAAAAACTTCCCCTACCTAGAGAAAGAAATAGACTTATAAGTCCAGGAAGTGCAGAGACCCCAAACAAAAGGAATCTAAAAAAGACCACACCAAGACACATCATAATTAAAATGCCAAGAGCAAAAGACAAAAAGAGAATATTAAAAGCAGCAAGAAAAAAACAGTTAGTTACCTACAAGGGAGTACCCATAAGATTGTCAGCTGATTTCTCAATAGAAACTGTGCAGGCCAGAAAGGAGTGGCAAGAAATATTCAAAGTGATGAATAGCAAGAACCTGCAACTAAGGTTACTTTACCCAGCAAAGCTATCATTCAGAATTGTAAGTCAGATAAAGAGCTTCACAGATAAGAAAAAGCTAAAAGAGTTCATCACTACCCAACCCAGTATTCTATGAAATGCTTTGTCTTTTAAGAAGAGGAAGAAGAAGAAAAAAGTAAAGATAAAAATTATGAACAACAAAGTGACAACAAATACATATCTATCAAGTGAATCTAAAAATCAAGTGACCTAAATAATCTGATGGACAGAATAAACTGGTGAATAGAATAGAATCAGGGGCATAGAAAGAGAGTGGACTGACAATTCTCAGGGGAAAGGAGTGTGGGAGGTGGGTGAGAGAAGAGACTGGAAAAAAATCATACACCTATGGATGAGCACAGTTGATGGGGAGGGGGTAAGGACAGAGAGTGGGGTGGAAACCAGGTGGAAGGGAGCTATGGGGGTGAAAAAACAGGAAAAACTGTAATAATCTGAACAATAAATATTTAATTAAAAATACTTGGAATTTTCTGATTTATAAGAGTGGTAAGAGTGTCTTTTGTGGTGATAAAGAAACTCTGACAGGCCTCTGGATAGATGCAAGGTAAGGGTAGGTCACTATAAAGAAAGAACCTTGTTTAGAAGCTGGAATTGCCCTGAAGAGATGAGGGTACATAAAGTGTGTAGGAATTTTTGGCTGCAAATATAAGAAGTGTTTAAATCTGTAAATAATTTTTATGAGTTTATTTGAGCCAAACTGATGAAAATTGCTGGAAAGCCAAAACTCAAAGGACTGAGAAAATGCTTCAGAAAATGGGAGTTTTACTTCTTTTTTTATACATTACAATCAAAGCAGAAGGCATAAGGGGGTATATGAAATCCATTGGAGAACTATTAGAAGGCAGGAGAAAGCAAAGTGGGAAATCTTTGAGATTGGATAAAAAATAAAACAAGTAGACTCATACCAATTTTACATGGGTGGGTGCAGAATAGTTAACAGTTAACAATTAACATGATGGCAATAACAATGAGGTGTTCTTCAGTGCAGTAGGAAGTCTGGAAATAAAGAAATTACACAGGAGAGAACCAGGATGGAGGCATAAGGTATATACCTGAATGCGCTGCCTCCCACAACCATATTAAAACTACAACTATAAAGCTAAACAGCCATCCTCCAGAACCAAGGGAGTGGAAGGTTTACAACTAAAAGGCAAGAGAAGGAGTGCATTGAGACTGGTAGAAGGTGTGGAGGTGCCAAGAACAGAGAGGTACGGATGCTTGCGAACGGTGGCAGCGGTGGCGGCACCTAGGTCCCACTGGCAGCACCTAGGTTCGGGGAAGGGGAGTACAAGCTCCAGGGCTGCACTGAACTCGTTTTGGGCTGTCTGGCAAGGAGGTGGAAGGCGAGAGTGTCTTTCTAGTGGAGCTGTTTGTGGCGATTGCTGATGCGGAGCTCTGAGACTTGGGGACTCAAGGGCACGGAGACGCCAAAACGTGGAGAAGCAGCTGAGAAGCCGCGGAGACGGCTGAGGGACAGCTATCACTATTTGCTCCACCCTGGCGATTCTCTGAGACCCCACCCCACCCAATTTACAACCCCCCACCCCCAAGCTGTGCACCTGTCTGCTGCAGCCTAACCTAACAGACTGCAGCTGGGACAGAGAACTCCAAAAGTTCCAAACCCCAAACAATGAGGAGAAATCTATAGATCTTGCTGTACCACCTCCTGGGTGGACTCACACAGCAGCTGACTTTGCACCTCCTTGGAGATATAGGAGCCAGTGTACCCAGTGGCCAGATGCCAGATTTCAACTCCTCACATCCATAAGGGACACACTCAAGAGGCAGACTCAGTGAGCACCAGAGACCCACCGAAAAGCAAGTCTTGCTCCATAAGGGTGTTTCCTGCACAGCAGTTCTTCCACTATAGACACAGTGAGTTCCCCCAATCAATTGGCTTGGAGGTCATTTCCTCCCAGTGATACCAACAGCAATCAAGGCTTAATTACAACAAGACTGTGCACCCAGCCCTCAAAGGTATACACCAAGAGTGTCCACCACAGGACACTAGGCCCAAGAGGACACCTACCACACAAAGCCACACTATCAATACAGGGAAGCAGTCAAAATGTGGACACAAAGAAACAGGCCACAAATGAAAGAAAAGAAGGAACACAAACTACTGGATATAGAGTTCAAAACCACAGTTATAAGGTTACTCAAGAATCTTCCACGAACCTCCGAGGAACTAAGTGAGACCTTCAAGGATCTTAATGAGAATACCAAAAAAAATGGAAAAGAAATTACACAAACATTCCATAGGTATGCTATTGTAGACAGGCTCCATTAAACTAAAGATTGGCCTTTGTTAGGGAAGAGGTTGGCCTAAGAAATGACTACCTACCATGGAGCACTTTTGTTTAGAACATTTTTATTTCAGACCATCCTATCTAGTTACTGCAGATCTAAGGTTGCAAGTCCCACAGCAGGCCTCC
>PVJC01020686.1:0-28937 GCA_004026665.1 Murina feae
CCACCCAACCAGTATTATATGAAATGCTGAAAGGTATCCTTTGAGAAGAGGATGAAGAAAAAGTAAAAATAAAAATTATGAACAACAAATACATATCTTTCAATAAGTGAACCTAAAAATCAAGTGAATAAAAAATCTGATGAACAGAATGAACTGGTGATTAGAATAGAATCAGAGGCATAGAAAGGGAGTGGACTGACAATTTTCTTGGGTAAAGGGTGTTGGGAATGTGGGAAGAGAATGGACAATGATCGTACACCTATGGATGAAGACAGTGAGGGGGGGGCGGGGAGACAGAGGGTGGGGTGGGAAATGGGAGGAGGGGAGCTTTGGGGGAAAATAGAGGAACAACTGTAATAATTTGAACAATAAAGATAAATAAATTTAAAAAATATTACTTTAAATCCCAGAAATTATAAATCAAATTTGCCCCCCTTTTTGTTTTCAGTGGTATAGTACAAGGTATCTGTATCTTGAATAATCAAGTTAAGAAAAAATCACTGTTATCTGGAACACTGATGCGTTTTATGTGGCACTAAGTTAGTATATATCTATTCAATCTAAAATATAAACTTTTCCCTTACATTAAGAATAAAAATGACCTAAACAGTTAATAGTTGCTTGATGAAGGATAAAATATTTCTACTTTTATAGTTGTTGTTTTTGAAACTATAATCCTGTTCATCCATAACAATTTAGATGGCAACTGATTGTAATTCAATACGTAAGGCAAGATCTGGTAGTATTTTCTAAGAAATGTTTGTCTTGAAAAAGTGCCCATTGGCACATCTTATCCTACAGCATTAAATATAGGCTAATTGCCTGCAGAAAAATTCAGCATTGGGAATGGTTCAGAATTGTGACCTCTTGTTGGATAAAGTAGCAAAACATTTGCTCATAGACATGTTTATAGTTAGACCCCTTCAGAAATCTCATTACTTACTAAAGAAATCTATAAATTTTGCAAAGATAACTCTGTTCCATGGAAAATGGTTTAGAGGGTAAATAGAAACTGAGAGACCACATAATCCACAGAAGAGACAATAACACCAATTCAAGATTAATTTAGAGGATGAATCAATAGGAATTGGTGATTATTTTGATACTAGGGACCTGGTGCACAAAAATTTGTGCACTCGGGGGGGGGGGGTCCTTCAGCCCAGCCTGTGTCCTCTCGCAGTCTGGGACCCCTTGGGGGATGTCCATCTGCTGGCATTCCTGGCCAGCCTGGGTGAGGGCTTGAGGGCCATTTTCAGGCTGGCCACAGCTCCCAATGACACAAAGTCCCAGCGAGACTGGCTGGAATCAGGTTTCTGGGGTTTATTTATCTTCTATAATTGAAACTTTGTTGCCTTGAGCAGAGGCCTACGCAGGCAACGAAGCCTCCTGTTTGCTTCAGCTCTGTGGTTTCTATAATGGAAACATTGTTGCCTTGAGCAGAGGCCCAGCTGGCCTAGGCAGGCAGTTTCCTCCATCGCTGGTGCAACAGAAGCTTCCTGTTCGCTCTAGCTCCATGGTTGCTAGCCACCATCTTGGCTGAGTTAATTTGCAGAGTCACTCTGATTGGCTGGTGTGTGTGGCTTGGCTGGTGGGCATGGCTTAGGTGTAACGGAGTGGGGGTCAATTTGCATATTACTCTTTTATTAGGTTAGATAAGAAGAGTAAGATTCAGAGAGCTGTCAAGACAATCCTCTGGATTCCATTTGAACTGTGTGGACAAGTTGCTATTTACTAAGAAGGGGAGAGGAAGTAGGAGTTTTGCACATTTTGCTTTTGAGGTGCCATTGAAGCATCCCAGTGGATATGTCCAGGAGGCATTGCATGTACAGGTGTGGAGCACAGAAAAGAGGTCAGGCTGGACCCATTGAGCTAAGTGCCCTCATGTGCTGACATTAATCTGGTACCTTTTCTTTTTTCAATTAGCTTACACCAAATGGAAATATTTTATACTAACAACCATCATGTGAAACAGATGAAGTGAGCATGAACCAGTTTTATGGTACAATGCAATACTACTCAGCAATGAAAGGAAATATTACATGTAGCATATGTTTCATATGAATTTGATATGCATTATGACAAGTGAAAGAAACCAGAGTCAAAGGTTACATACTGTATCATTCCATGTATGACTTTCTAGAAAAGGCAAAACTAGAGATGAAGAACAGATCGGTGGTTGTCAAGGGTTAGGACTGGGGGGGGAGGATTTGACAACAAAGGGGCAGTATGAGGAAACTGTTTGAAGGAAAGGTTAATTATTCTGTATCCTGACTGTGAGTTTGGCTACAAAGCTCCATGCATTTGTCAAAACTCACAGAACTGTACAAGTAAAAAGTGAATTTTAATGTGTGCATGTTTTTAAGTGTCTATCAACAGGATTGAAAGCCAAGGACTGTGCTTTACAAAGATCACTCTGGCTCCAGTGTGAAGCATGAATCAGACACATCAAACACTGGGGGCGTGAGATCAGTTTGGGGAGCTGATGGACTAATCTGGTAAGATATAACTACGACCTACACTCGGGTAGTAACGGTGAGGATGAAGGGAAGCAGATAGCTTTGAGAGACACTATGAGGTGAGAAATGAGATAATGTTCATGTTTTTAACTTGAGCAAGTGGCTAGTGAGGTCATTCACTAGGAGACAGCTGGATATGAAAAAAGACTGTTGAGGAAGGGCAGTAGCTGTTTGGGATATGTTAAGATTTGTGGTGTAATTTTAAGTTTCTAGGCAGATAGTCACATGGTGTCATAGCTAAGGGAAAATACTTGTATTCTAGCCGAGTAATGGTGCCGAAGAGTGACATAATCCAACTATATTTATGTAACCGACATTTCAGGAACCCAAAGCAGTTCATAAAAAATGCAAAGTGTATATTTTCAATTCACTTAATTATTCCTCCTGGAGACATTTTCAGTTCGGGAATTAATCTGTTCATACATTAATCTGTTGTCCACACTAAGGTGCAAAACTGATGACTAGAATATGCAAAACAAGGGCGATGACTACATTCCCTCCAGTAGCTTGAGTGTCTCTTTCACTTGAGCCAGTTAACAACTTCACCAAGAGCAGGCTCTTTGCCTACAGCAAAATAATTAAAAAGCCAAGTAGGACATATGTTTCCCGAAGTCCTTGAGAGCCCTTCTCCACCGTGGGAGCTGAAGGTAACCTTTAATTTTACAGCTCAAGGACAACGAGGAAAAACATATCTACCTATGTCACTTATTTCTCAGTAGGCTTAATTATGTTTATGTTCCTTATTACTTAAAATGACTGGTTGGATTTTTGTTCTCATTAGTGCTGGAAGAATTGACATTGATCCTGCCCTTAAGAGCTAAAAATACTAATTTTCCTTGCTATCTCCTCCAACAAAGCAAAAATAAGACAGGAAAACCTAGGGGTTCTCAAAGCCACTGATGACAAGATTTGCTCTTACATTGTTCTGAATCCTTTTGTTTCATGTGTGGAGATCTGATCTTTAAGAACATCATGCTCCTTGCCCTGACTGGTTTGGCTCAGTGGAGAGAGCGTCGGCCTGCAGACTCAAGGGTCCCAGGTTCGATTCCAGTCAAGGGCAAGTACCTGGGTTGCGGCACATCCCCAGTAGGAGGTGTGCAGGAGGCAGCTGATCGATGTTTCCCTCTCATCGATGTTTCTAACTCTCCATCCTTCTCCCTTCCTCTCTGTAAAAAATCAATAAAATATATTTTTTAAAAAAAACATCATGCTCCTTAAAACGTATGTCTATTGTCTCTGTAGAGTTCTTCCCTATCCTTGACACAGAACTGAACATTCAGAATACTAAAACTACCAATTGATTGTGATGTACAGTAATGAATCTTAAAAGGTTCTTGGGTTTATTTTACTGAGTCAGTATTTTGAATATCCTTTTTTTCTCCTCTTACGCTCTACTCCATTCTTCACCCTAAACTCCCCACACAAATCATTTTCTTTACTTCAGTGTCTCTTTTTCTCCCTCCTTGGCATGTTCCTAAAGGCAGGAGAGACCTGCTGTAAATGCTAGAGGATGAATTAAATTCTTCATGGTAGGTGTTTTCAGTATGTCTGGGGGATCCAGCTGAGTCTAAGTGGGATTCAGAGTCTGCCTGAATGTGAGGAACTGGTGCTTTTACTGACCCATCTGGAACGCTGTCCTTTGTGGGGAAGTAGGGAAAGATTTTTGTGTGCAGGTAGGCTTATGGCAGAGACGAGAAGTGCAGCAATCGCAAGAAGTGGATGATATCAGGTGCCCAGCACAGACCCCAGGATTTGATCTGATTCCTGGGAAGAAAGAAAGCTGTGCAGTAAATTCATGGTGTAATAAATTCTTGAATGATTTTATGAGACATAGATAACCAAGTTTGTACCTTGACTTAATACCCTAACAGCTTTTTAAAAATATCACCAAAGAGAATTTCAGAATATGATTCTAAGGACTCTATTCTCATTTTTTATTATTTTTTAAAATATATTTTACTGATATCAGAGAGGAAGGGAAAGGGAGAGGGAGAGGGAGATAGAAACTTCAATAATGAGAGAGAATCATTGATTGGCTGCCTCCTGCATACTCAACACTGGGGATCCAGCCTGCAACCTGATGCATGCCATAACCGGCAATGGAACCTTGACCACCTGGTTCCTAGGTCAACACTCAACCACAGAGCCATGCCAGCCAGGGGTTAAACAAAACCAGCCATTCTCATTAAACAAAACAAATAAATAAAACTAGATGGTTGAGTAACATTTATCTGGGTTAGGACTTGAACAGGTGGGAGGATATTTCAGGCAAAGCAGATGGACTGAGTAAATGCTTAAGAAAGTGATCAATGCTTGGAAGAATCTCAAGTAAATCATCCCTATTGTACTTTGAAGTTTGAAGACACTGAGCAGCAAGATGCGAATGGGCAGGTCTTGTTTGCTGTATCTAAAAGCTGGAATTCCACTTTGTAAGCCAAGGATTACCAATTCCTGACCAGTAACTGTGGCCTCCTAAAGAGCTGTGTAAAGGAGGAGTCTGGGTTACATTGGACTCATCACGAATGGCATGCTGAAAGGTAAAAAAGAGAGTGATGGTACATAGGCCAAGTTCTGATGTTCCTGCTTTAGCTATGAGAAACTATTGAGAGTACTTTGTCTCTGGCAGATACGGCCTCAAATACATGCATTTTATACCAACAGTATATTTATTAAATTTGGCCCATTTTTCTATATCCTGAGAAATCACTGATTAATATTAGATATTATGTTCGCAGCATTTGTTATGTCCCTCTGGTTCTCTTGAAGAATTCTACTGAGGCTGAAATATATATGTTGATTTAGCCAATAATATTGGTCAATTTATTGTACAAGGTTTAACTGATGCACAACCATCTATACTCCTTAATCCTATCATCTCAATATGATCTGTAGCTTAATGAGTCTCTCAATGGTTGCTTTGATATTGACCTACCAATTAGCAAGTCACTTTATCACCTTAGGAGCTAACCTCTGATTCTTTGTAATTCAAGTCATGTAGACTTGACTTCTTTTTTTTTTTTTTTTCATGATTTTTCTTGGACTTTCCTGAGATTTTTAAGTCAAAGAAAGGTCTGTACTTGAATATATTCAATAATAAACTAGTCTAATTTAAAAAGAGAGAGAAATTTACATTATAAAAAGAATTACCTTCAATGTTATTATACAATGCATATGCCAGGGAAATAAAGACAATCAGTAAACATGACTTTAAGGTATATAGCTTGGAGCAATGGCATATTGAATATAACAGAATTTAAGAGAAAAATAACAACTGATTTATATTAGAAATAGCTGGATATTAAATGTGAAACTTTAGTTTACTTATGTCATCATCAAAGCATATATTAAGAAGTGATCAAAAACTTATTTAGAATAAATATCTTCATAATTACACCATAACTAAACTTTTAATATTTTAGTATTTAATAAATAATTGTAAATTTTTCAATGTTTTAGTAGCCTTTCCTTTCCAACCATTTAATTACATTTATGACTCTCCATTAAGTCATCTGTTTCTCTTACATTTTGGTGCACAAAATTGAACATAATATGACTGCCAAGGCTGGCAAAATTTTAATATTTTAACTTTAAAATTTTCCTCCATTATTCAGATACACTTATCCTGCCAGTAGCTTTCAAGAATCTTAAATCTGGGCACTGTATCTCAATTCATAGACAGTTTCCATTATTTTGGCTCACCATCCTTATCACATTTGCTTTCATTCTAAGCTTTTCTCCAGCAGCTGTGAGATGTGGTCACTGCCCAAGCATCATATTCTCACATGACAGTATGCCAAAGAGGGGGAAAAAGGACAATGACAAAGTGTATCTTTCTCCAGTTTTATCAAGGAAGAAGCACTCTCCAGGACAATCCCCAGATAACTTATTTTACTTCTTATTGGCCCAAAATGAGTCACTTGATTACTGGTAGGTTCAGAAAAGAATGTGTAAATGAGTACCTGGCAAAATGAATGGGTTTTCCAAGACTAAAATAACCAATCCATATCTCATCCCTTTAATCTAAACACATGGCTACTCAAAAAAGAGTCAGGGTATTCTCTATATATATAGATATATATATATATCTCCTATATAATGAAGAGGGAATATGCAAATTGACCATCACTCTGGTCAATTTGCACCCACAGCTGAGGCTAAGTTCCCATGATGAGCCTTAAGTAGCAATCAGCAGGGACCTGAGGCTGTGTGCCCACCCACCTCCTGCATGGGGCTTAACAGGGGACCTCAGGTCATGCCTTCCGCCCGCAGGGCTTGACAGGAGACCTCAGGCTGCCCCTCCCCACACCCTGGCACCAGACCAGAGGAACTCAGGCTGCACCCTCTCCCCTGGTGCCAGGCCAGGGGACCTTAGGCCATGCCCCCCGCCCTGGCCCCAGGCCAGGGGACCTGAGGCTGTGCCCCCCACCCAGCGGGACTTGACAGGGGCCCTCAAGGTGTGTCCCCTGCCCTGGTGCTGGGCCAGGGGACCTCAGGACATGCTCCTAACCCCAGCACCAGGCCTGGAGACCTCAGGCTGTGCCCCCTGCCCTGGCGCCAGGCTGGGGGATCACAGGCCACTCCCTCCGCCCAGCAGGACTTGATGGGGGACCTCAGGCCATGCCCCTCTGCCCTGGCACCCAGGGGACCTGAGGCTGTACCCCCTCACCTGGCAGGGCTTGACAGGGTGGGACCGGCCAGGTCTGGATCTAGCCCAATGAAGGGGGGCCATCCAGGTTTGGGTCTCAAGTGATTTTGAAGTGCATGTGGGTGGTTGAAGACTTGACTGTGAGTTCCATGGTGCACCCCAGACTCTGACAGGAGGAAGATTTTCATATATGTTTTACTAATTTCCTTTAATCTCTGACACTTCTACTATAGAGAAAGGGCAAATAGCAATATTAAAATATTTCCTCTAATTAATCCCCTTTTAATGTGCATGAATTTCATGCACTGGGCCACTAGTGTGTGTGTGTGTGTGTGTGTGTGTGTGTGTGTGTGTATTAATTATTGATTTTTTACAGAGAGGAAGGGAGAGAGATAGAGAGTTAGAAACATCGATGAGAGAGAAACATCGATCAGCTGCCTCCTGCACACCCCCTACTGGGGATGTGCCCGCAACCAAGGTACATGCCCTTGACCAGAATCGAACCTGGGACCTTTCAGTCCACACACCGATGCTCTATCCACTGAGCCAAACCAGTTAGGGCAGGATATTCTTATCAAGAAAAAAATTCAGGAATAAGTTCTATGTAGGCAACCAACAGTTTCTGACACATTTCCCTTCACGAAGGGGGAGAAGAATATGGGTGTGACAGGTTTTCTTTATTTAGAAATTACTGGAATATGAGCAAGCTGGAGTGGGGGAGAGAGATGATTTCCCTCCTCAGGCATATAAACTTTGAAATTCTTGTGGTGCAGTGAGGTGGATGCACCCCTGAAGAGAGGGGGAAATATGAACTAGCTTTTAGGGAAAAGTTATGTGCTGGAGAACAACGTGAAAGCCATTGGTGTATTTGATGGCAGTGGAAATCATGGATTTGAATGTGATCATCTGGTAAAGTGCAAAGAGAGAAAAGAGAAGGGAAACTAGTGTGGGATCCCACTATTAAAAGGATGGAAAGAGAAAGTTAGACCCTGGAAGGTAGCTCAGAAAGTGAAGTCAGAAAGATAAGAGGAAAACCAGGTCACTGTAACATCATGAAAATCCAGAAAATATTTGAAGAAAATAATGAAAAAGAGTGTCAAATACTATGAAAAAGTCAAATAAGATGAAGGTGGAAAATTTAAGTGATACACTTGGACAGTTAGAATATTATTGTTTGGCAGTCGCATTTCCAATAAAATGATTAAGATAAAGCCAAATTAAGTGTGTCTGAGAATAAATGAGACCAAGGAAAAGGATAAAAATGTTTAATAAGTTATGACATATACACAGAGACACATACACACAGAAAATGTGGTTATCACTAAGGTTTTTAATCCTATATAATAAAAGCTTAATATGCTAAGTGTCCAGTTGACCACTGGTACATTCAACCAATCAAAGAATAATATGCTAATGATATGCTAAGGACACTCAACTGCTCACTATGATGTACACCGACTACCAGGGGACAGACAGTCAATTGGTTAAACAGTCGCTCTGGTGTGCACTGTTCACCAGGGGGCAGAAGCTCCAACTGATAAATTAGCTTGCTGCTGGGGTCAAGCTGATCAGGACTGAGTGAGACAGGCTGGACACAGCCTGGAGCCCTCCCACAGTCCCTGCATGGACGGCCAACTTTCCACGCCCATTCCCTTCCCCAATTCATGCGCCAGTGGGGTCCCTCAGCCTCAACCCGGGACCCCTCAGGGGATGTCGGAGAGCCAGTTTCAGCCCAATCCTGCAGACCAGCCTGAGGGACCCCCCTGGTGCATGAATTCGTGCATTGGGCCTCTAGTATATTAATAAAAAATAATGAAAACTACAGAAATTTTAGGCAATGTCATCATTTTCTATGTCTTTTCAGATACCTCTTAAATTATCTATGGTGTCTAATCTTTCTATGCGGACATATGCATGTATTTAATATGAATTTTTTTAATCTCATAAATGTAATTCAACCTGGAATTTAATCTTTTTTTAAACGCTGTGTGTGGTTTTGTTTTAAATACATATTTTTATTGACTTCAGAGAGGAAGGGAGAGGGAGAAAAAGAGAGATACATCAAAGATAAAAGAGAATCATTGATCAGCAACTTCCTGCATGCCCCCTTTTAGGGTTGAACCTGCAACCCTGGCCTGTGCCCCAACCAGAAATCAAACCATGACCTCCTGGTTCATAGGTCAACACTCAACCACTGAGCCACACCAGCCGGGCCTGGAATGTACTCTTAATTCCAGTCTTATTATCTTCTTGACCTTGGGTTTTACAGTATGTCCAAGGTCACACATCTAGTTTGTAAGTTAATTAGACTTCAAATTCAGATCTGACTCCAAAGCCCACATTCTTCACCATTGTGACTTCTGATATGAATCAGTTCTCACTTTTGTAAATGCCAACTCGACTTTAGTTTTTCCATATGAATCTACCTACCCTTCCTTCCATAGTGACAAGACTGAATAAAGAACATATGAGAAGAGATTGGATAGAGGTCCTTGGGTCAAGAATTCTTCCAAGAGGTAGGAATAAAAGGGTTAGCGCCCATATTCCTTAGGATGAGAGGTCCATCCCTTCCTCCTATCCGAGCATGCTCTTTCTGGAATTTCTAGCCAACTGTAGCTTGAAAAGAGATAACCTGATATACAGAGAAGTTCTCTAGCAAAGGGCTGTAGGAAAAAGGAGTGCAATTAAGTGGTGCCAGTTATATAAATCAACCATATGCAAATTGCACAGGCCATGCTACATTCCTTGTGGAGGTCCTGCAATAGCCTAATTTGTGATAATAAGCAGTATATTAATTAAGTTATCATCAGTTTGAAAAATGTGGGGACAGAGATCTTTAAGTATTCATTTGAAGTCAATTACTCATATTTTAAATGGTCTAGATATGTAATGTATGGAACTGTTTTGAATGGAAACAGCAAATAAATTATTACAAAGCATTTCAAAAGAAAAGCGATTGGTATCTTAAATTTCATGTTTGTTTGTTTTTATAGGTTTTCCACAGCCGTAGGCTTGTCTCTTTGCATTTTACTTTCCCTCTTCTGCTAGTGAGGAAACAAAACTGACAGCAGCGAATGCCAGGTTCTTTGAGCCATTGCTTTATAACAAAGCAATTTAGGGAGGCAGACAGAGGATGGAGTCAACTTTTATGAGAAAGCTGCTCGTGTTTTCCTCCAATACAACTTTTCCATTCAGATGTTTTATGACAACTACCGTCTCTGAGGACTGACTGACTATGCAAAGGTAAGACTGGTATTTTATAAGACTTCCCTATCACTTAATCACTGCAATCTGACAGTAAAATCATCCGCCTGCAACAGGCTAACTCTACAAACTGCTCAAGTCCAGAAGCCTGAAGTCTAAAAGGACTTCTCTTGAAATGCCAAATTTTCTTTTCGGACAGATTCCGTGTCTGAATTTTCTTTCATCATCAACGGCATGAAACTTTTGGATATTCTTCTCTCCACTGTGGGCATCTATATTGTTTTTAATCTGATTGGTTTGACATTAAATAATGGAAGAATCATCATCAGAACTGCTTAGTATGACCCTGGTCTCACACTTGGTCACCTGTTGTTCTACAGTCACAATAACAAGAATTCTCAAGATTTATTGAGTTGTTATACTAGGCAGTGTGCTTTCTATGCAATTTATCTTGGGATGTACCCAAGAACCTTACCAGTAAGAGCCATTATGGTCTCCATTTTACAGAGGAAAAAACTAAGGCATAAAGCCATCCATTAAGCATCCAAAGTCACACTTATTAACGGCAGTGGTGGGACTCAAATTCAGGAGGCTTGAGATCAGATTTTAATACTCGTAACCCTTATCACAAGGAAAACAGAAGGTATCAGTAACAATAATGAATGAGAACCCTCACCTAGAAGACCATTTATAATGGTTAATGAATTAATGCAACAGCAAGAAATGGGGCTAGTGAATATTTATTTATTCTCTTAACTATATATGAGACTTACACCGTTTTTTCACTTTCATTTTTGGTATAAGCCAGCATTTTGGGGTGAGGGGGGAAATAAAATTAAATGGTTGACTTTACATCAGAACTATTTTAAAGAGACTACATCCTGGTAAGCAGAGTCTGTTATGCTAAGCACTTAGAAAGTTTTCCAATACTTTACAAAGGAGCAGTGTCTGTGCTCAACTCATCTGGTTTTTAAAGACTGGAAGGAAAAACATACATGCATTTTGTTTCCGATGACACACTTTGTAATTATGTTATCTGTTTCCCCAAACTAAAGCTTCATAACCTGGTTAACAGGCTCTTCGTGCCACATTGTTATGAGCTAATCCATTGAAGGCCCATCATTGACCCAACTGTTCCAAGATGGAACAATAATGGAAGAATCATCATTTCTGATGATGATTCAGTCTGATTCTGTTTCTATGGAGGCATTTTTGAGAATGGAAATGGACATTATTCATGATTATGATGAGATGACAGATACAGAACTCTGGGCATTAAATCATCCTAGCTAAAGCCCACTCTCTGGCCATCACTTGGCACTGCCACTGTCTGTTGTGGTGGGAGAGTAAGCCCTTTCTGGAGCTGGGCTGCTAGAAAAGGAGCTTTTGATAAGAGTGTGTGTGGGCGGGGGGGAGGTGAGGCAGGGGGGAATAAAGTGCTGAGCTTTATTAAAGAGATAAGATGAAAATTCCTGTTGGGACCATGTTTCTTTAAACACAAAACCACTCCAGAACTGGACTGGCAGGTCATGATTTATGAGTTTTACTGCAGTTTGTACATAAATCCACAGAATACATATGGACATAATCAGAGTGAGGCTGGTAGAGGCTGAGGGATGAAATCTGTGTAAAAACAGGAATGAGAAAGTAAAAAGAAACATGGAAATTCCTGCAGAAGGGATGAGACTGAGCAGTTTAAGTGGTAAAGAACAGATATCGGTTTCTGCTGTGGTAAGTTTCTTTAACATGGCACATGTGGAAATGAGAATGACGAGGCTGATCACTCAGTACCGGGGCTTACAAATCCCAATGAAGAGCCATGTATATTGGCTTCACCTGGAAAGAAACATAATTCAGAAATGGGAAGCTTGTTTGGAATTCAGCCTAAGCCTCCCATGGGCAATAGGATCTCTTCGCTTCCTGCTCTGTCATGATCCAAACTCACCTACCCTCTCTGCCTTTCCTCCCTTCTGTGAGTCACTGGCTTCTGCCCTTCCTAGCTTCTGTGTGTCTGGCATTCAGCATCTCCAGTGCACAGGATCCAATTTGTTCATTAATCCACCATCCAGTAGGAAGCTCCTGCTGGGAGGAGTATTTGTGTCAGAAAACCTAACATGCTTCTGGTTAGCTCGCAGACCAGCTGTCTTTAGGTCAATGTCTACCCTTTGGCCAATAGCCATGACCAGACTAATGCAAACAGAACACAGTTACCCATGGTGCTGGAACACCACAGTCTCCTGCATGTCCTACCTCCTCTCTGGCTGTTCCTTGGGTTCTTTTTCAAAGCCAATGCTCCTCTGTCTAGGCATCAAATGTTGCGTTTCATTGGAGCTGAGCATTTGGCCTCTTTCTCTTTTCCTACCACATTTTCCTTATATAATCTATAATCTCTATCATGCCTATGGCTTCAGTTCACACATATGTGCTAAAAATTTCCAAATGTGTATCGCTTGCCTAGATCTGTTTTATTAGCTCCATATTTGATATTTAATTGTCAACTTGATATTTCTACTTTTATGTCCAGAGGCAACTCAATTGTGACACACTCTGGACTTAACTTACGCTCTTCTGTCTCAAACTTGTCTGTCTTCCAGTATAGCCTTTCTTCCAGGGCACATCACTCTCCATACAGCAGCAAAAACCATAAACTTAAGAGTCATCCTTGACATACCCTTCTAACTCAAAATAATTTTAAACCTACTCCCTTGTCCTGTCAATCCCACTTCCTCAACATCTTCTAAAGCCATCGCTTTCCATGCTCTTCACAACCACCACCCTAGTTCATGCTACTATCACCGCTCTCCTGGACCACTACATGAGCTCTCATATTGGTCCCTCTCATCTACTCTAGCCCCTTTCAATCCACTGTGGCCACTACAGTCATAGTGAGCTTTATAAAATGCAACTCTTATGATGTGACCCTCCAACTTTAAAACCCTTCAGTGATTACCTATTGCTCTTGGATTTGAAATCATCTAACATAATACTAAACGAGAAAAACAAAGTTGGAGGACTGACACTACCAACCCAACTTGAAGACTTACTATAAAGCTGCAGTAATCAAGACAGCATGGTATCAGTGAAAGAATGAACAAATCAAAGGAATAGAACAGAATGTCCACAAATAGACCCACATACATACAGTCAACTGTTCTTTAACAAAAAAGCAATGGTAATGTAATGAAGCAAAAGTAATCTTTTCAACAAATGGTACTGGAACAATTGGACGGCCACATGTAAAAATAATATTAAATTTAGACACAGACCTTACACCCTTAAGTTAATGCACAGGAATTAAGTCAAAACTGATTACAGGTACAAATGTAAATGTAAAACTCTTAAAAGATAAAATAGGAGAAAGTGACTTTGGGTATGGTGATAACTTTTTAGATATAACACCAAAGGCATAATCCATGAAAGAAGTACTTGATGAGCTAGAAATGAGCTATTAAGCCATGAAAAGACATGGAGAAACATAAATGCATAGAACTCAGTAAAAGAAGACAGTCTGAAAAGGATGCACACTATATGATTCTAGTTATATGACATTCTGGGGAAGGCAAAATGTGAATAAAGTAAAAGATCAGTAGTCCCCAGGTATCGGGGCAGTAGAGAGGGATAAAATAGGCAGAGCACAGACAATATTTTGGGCAGTGAAACTACTCTTTATATGATACTATAATGATAAATACACATTATATGTGTGTCCAACCCATGGACTGTACAATAGCAAGAGTGAACCCTAATGTAAATGATGAACTTTGGGCGATTATAATGTGTCAATGTAGGTGCATCAATTGTAACAAATGTAACACTCTAGAGGCATATATTGATAATGGAGGAGGATATGTATATGGGGGTAGGGTATATATGGAAAGTCTCTATGTCTTTCTCTCAGTTCTGTTATGGACTTAAACTGCTTTTTAAAAAATTAAGTCTTTAAAATAAATCTATTGAAAAAAGAAATACTTCCAAGGAGTAATCAGCTAATCATACACAAGCATGTGATTTAAAAAATAGAAATGGTAAAAAAAATGTATACTCTCACTAGAAAATTTGTTAAATCTGTTAAATAAAACAATGGGGTGCAATTTTTCCCTCTTCTATTGAAAAATACTTAAAAGAATAAGAATACCCAGTGTTAACATGAGTATTAGAGAAATGGCTTCTCAAGAACTCTGTACAATAATGGCAATAAATTGGTCTAATAATTCTGGTAAGCAATCTGACAATATATGTGTCAATATTGTAAAATGTGCATCATTTGACCTATAAATTTAATTTGAGAAAATAGTCAGAAAAGTGTTTTAAAAACTATTAGGAATAAGGATGTTTATTTAGCATTGTTGACAACAGTCAAAATTCTAAAACAATCTGAGGTTACAATAATCTTTATATAGAAAAGTCTAAGCGACAGTTAACAACCGAACCACCGAATGACCAGCTGACCAGTAGCTATGATGCACACTGACCACCAGGGGGCAGACACTCAATGTAGGAGCCGCTCCCTGGTGGTCAGTGTGCTCCCACAGTCAACTTTACGTGGCTGGTCGGCGATGTTGGCATCGGGTGTTTGTTCCTGCCGTGCCTGGTCTGGCGACCCTTGCCTCTTCTCCTGACCTGCTGGGGCGTTCGGGCCCTAGCCTGGGATGGGAAACCAGGGGTAGGTGATGGCAGACATAGTCCCTTTCCCAGAAGGGCCAAGAATCGGCCCCCTCCTTGGGACCAGCAACCAATTTCCCATGCCCCTTCCCTCCCCACAGCCAGTAGGCTTGGATGGGTCCAGCCCTGATTGGCCCTGATCGCTGGGTGCATTGTGCACGAATTTGTGCACTGTGCCTCTAATAGAATAAATAAATAAATAAATAAATAAATAAATAAGGCAAAACTAGTCTATGGAAAATTCTGTAACCATAACTTTTTAATGTTTGGTCTAGTTAGTGACATGAAAGATATCTGTGGTTATTTGGTAAAATGCATATTAAAGAATATAATTTTCTATATATCTATATCTATCTGTCTATAAATGTTTATATATGCATCAAAATCTCAAGAACATTTATGAAACCCTTAAGAGTAGAAATTTGGAGGTAAGTGAATTATGAGTAATTTTCACTTTTATTTTCTATACTATTTAAATTTTTAAATAAGTGTTATCCTATCTAATAAAAGAGTAATATGCAAATTTACCCTCACTCCATCACAAAGATGGCATCAGCAACAGAGCTGGAGCGAGCAAGAGGCTTGCCATGCCCCCTGCGATGGAGGAAGCCAAGGTTCCGCCTGCCCTGCTGGCCCTGAGCTCCACTCAAGGCAACAAAATTTCAATTATAGAAGTTAAATAATTCCCAGATACCTGCTTCCAGCCAGATCTGGGCTCCGCTCAAGGAGGGGCTGGGATCCTGGGTTACCAGGGGCAATGCTGGCTTCACGCAGGACCAAGGCAACAAAGTTTCAATTATACAAGTTAAATAAATCCCTGATACCTGCTTCTAGCCTGCAGTGGTGGCCAGCCTGAAAACGGCCCTCAACCCCTCACCCAGGCTGGCCAGGCACCCCAGTGGGACCCCCCTCACCCTGAAGGGGCTGTGGCCAGCCTGCAAACAGCCCTCAGCCCCTCATCCGGGACACCCTCAGGGCAAACCAGCCAGCCCCCACCTGTGCACCAGGCCTCTATCCTATATAATAAAAGGGTAATATGCAAATTGACCCTAACAGCAGAACAGCTGGGAATGACTGGTCACTATGACACACACTGACCACCAGGGGGCAAACGCTCAATGCAGGAGATGCCACTGGTGGTCAGTGCACTCCCACAGAGAGAGCTCTGCTCAGCCACAAGCCAGGCTGATGGCTGCCAGCACAGTGGTGGTGGAGGGAGCCTCTCCTGCCTCCTCAGCAATGCTAAGGATGTCCGACTGCAGTGTAGGCCTACTCCACACTGTCAAGTGGGCATCCCTCGAGGGCTCCCGGGCTGCCAGAAGAATGTCTGACTACCAGCTTAGATCCAGTCCCCCAGGGAGCAGGTCTAAGCCAGCAGGTGGACATCCCCCCAGGGGTCCCAGACTGTGAGAGGGCACAGGCCGGGCTGAGGCTCCCTACCCCCATAGAGTGCACAATTTTTTGTGCACCGGGCCTCCAGTTACTTTTATAATAAAGCTGAAGAAAGTCAGACTATCCACTCAGTTAATAGTTTTTAAAAGCATAGAGATGTCCCACTTGTACTTACATCAAAGCTATATTCTCCTACTTCTGTTATCTGCTGTTCCAAACTGAACATTCCTATGCTTTGGAGTAGACTTCCCTTTCCAAAAACAGAATGATAACTCTACCACGCCATCTAGTGGTAAGAACTTGTGATATCTTGAGAAAAATTTGCAACTCAAACAGATTATGTATTTCAATTTACAAATCTATAGGCAATTTGAGCCAAACATGTACTTTTTTTTTAAGGACACAGATTTATCTTGAGTGTATAGTTAGCCCAAAGGCCACATTGCAAACTTACAGCTATGTCCTTTTAATTAAGTTGTAATTGAAGTTGTAATCACAAAAGAATATTAAAGAGCCAACATTGTTAAATATTTAAACTGGTAAAAGAGGAGAGTGACTCTCTGCCCTGTTCCTCATCCCTGCCAACCTTCCCCCACATACACACACTTACCATTACTAGTATCACCACCATTCCCTACAAAGGTTTAGGATCAACCAGTTTCTTTAAAAGGCCACAAAACAGGGATTTTTATTAGCATATATACTCACCACCTACTTATTTTTGTTAAAAGGGTAGGAAATAAAATAAATAAATAGCAAGAGCATTTTCTTTGGTGTAATGGACACTAATCAGTACTCAAAGGAAGTTGATATTCTGTGGATAGCTTGGCTCATGACTCATCTATAATAATAAAAGCATAATAGGCTAATTAGACTGGGTGGCCTTCCGGACAACCTTCTGGAAAAAGCTGTAGCTGCAAGGGAAGCCTGGGTCCCGGGTGCCGGAGGGAAGCCGATGCCAGCAGCCAGGGGAAGGAAGGCATACTCTTTCATGAATTTCGTGCATCGGGCCTCTAGTTTGTGAATAATTGAATTAATAAAACCCTAAGTAGGGCCATATGTCATCGCACAAAATTGTTTTAGAATACTTATATTCCAGGCTGTTTTAAGTGCTAGGAAACTATACTAGGTGTGTGGAAACAATACTCTTAAAAGATAAAGTCTCTGATATCAGGGAAATGTTAGCTGTAATTTTCTTAATTCAACAAGACTTTTTTCAATTTGAGACCATGCACCAAGTTCCTTAAAATGTTTCTATCCTATGATGGATAATTTTGACTTCTGGAAGTTTAAACTAAAAATATATACAAGAAACTTATCTAAATAATATGTAATAATGAGAGGTTAGAGACAACTTAAATGACCAAAAATAAAAGGTTGGTTATGAACCATTCATGCAGTGGAATACTATGCAACTATTTAAAATTAAATATAAAATTTTTTTAATAGCTTTTGCAAATATCTACAATGTCAAATTAATAGGAAACTCTTTAGATCATTCCAATGCTCCCAGAAAGATAATGTGATACATTTTAATGTTGACTATTGTCGGGGCAGCCAAAAATTCAATATTTCATAGTGAAAGTTTCCAAAAAATATAAAATTTTAAAACTCCTTTATCAAAGGTCTTTGTTTTTTTTAAAAAAATTAAATATTAAAAAGTACCCATTCCCCTGTTTTTTGAGGGATTAATAAAGTTCAAAAATCATTAGCTATATCCACTACAAATAAACAGTGAAAGAGGAAAATAAAGAGTGAAAAATATGAACAGTCAATTCACACACACACAAAAGAATACAATCAACATAGCAATTAATTTTAGCCTCATTCATAATTAGAGAAACATGATTCTAACCAGCTGTTTGCATACAAATTCGCAAATATTTAAGTTGTATATTATATAGGATATGGGAAACCAAGTACTCTCATACGCTATCGATAAGAATATATAATTAGTGGAGTCACTCTGGAGGACAGATTCTTGGATCAGGTATTTCACTTTATTCAAAATTTCCTTTTGGAAATACCCACAAAATTATGCCAAGATATATATTTATACAGAGGCTATTTATTGAAGTGCTACATGTGCTAGAGAAACTAGATATACCCTGAAAGCTCATGGGAAGGAACTGGTTTATAGTTTAGTGTCCATCCATCCATCCAATGTACTAGTTTACAGCCATGTAATTGATGTCCCTGGGGAAAAAAAATCACCCTTTTGTGGGACTTAAGCCTCTTTAAACAAATGGCTACTTTATAACAAGATTACTCCCTATATTGGTGAATCTTTCAGAGGAAGTTGAAATTCAGTCATTTACATATCTAGGTTCACAGTGAAACTGCACATGAAAAGATAGTTGGTTAACTGGTCTAAGGTCATGAAGGTAAAGAAGGATAAGAAAATCTCCAATCATAGTACAGGGTTTACTTTGTTACATCTGAATAGAGAGAAACTGAGGAAAATCAAATAGTGCTGGAGGCAGCTCTGCCACTGCTAAAATAAAAAAATAAATAAAATAAAAAACAGCCATGATTGTGTAATTGTCTTGGTCGAAATGAACTCTTTTCTACTTGGTGGGGAGGGGGAAGGGGTCACTGCATCGGTTTCAACAGAGGTGTCAGCCATGGTGAAAACAGACCCAGAGGAGCTGCATCCTGGAAGATGTAGTTTGTGTCTGCATGGTTCTAACATAAATGTTAAATTTCTCTTTGAAAATCTGAGTTGGTTGAATTCAAACTAGAAAACACTAAGAGACCAACTGTAAAGTTTTAAAAATATTTTTGTCATTTGTTTATTTTTACTGAATTTAGGATTTATCTGGTCCTAAACTTGAACTTAAATCTTTACTCCCAACATCCATAGCCATCCATTTTCCATATGTAATATGGCAGCATGTGGGGTGACCAAGCTTTCCATTACCAGGACACAAGGCTTTCAGTATGAAAACCAGGATAACCCCAGGCATACCAGGACAGTTGGTCACACTAGCTGCTTACTGTTCATTAAAAAAAAAAAGTCCACAAAGGTCTGCTGCCCAGGAAGCTGGATGCACTGAACTTGGTCTCACTGCTGAGAACTGAGTGGATCTGCAGGGAAAAACCGAGAAAAGGACAAGGGAAAGTGGCTGGCTCCCTGATGGTTTCCTGGTTTCCTGATTTCTGATTTCGGTGATAAACAAGGACCAGCTGCAATCTATTCTTTTAGTCACATAAAATACTCTTGTAGAACAGATCATCTGGGTTTTCTTTCTTTCTTTCTTTCTTTCTTTCTTTCTTTCTTTCTTTCTTTCTTTCTTTCTTTCTTTCTTTCTTATTTTGGTTTAAATTAGTGATGGCAGGTTCCTATTAATATAATGTCCATCACCACCACTGATTAATATAATAGCCATCACCACCACTGGCCAAATAAGTTTTTTAAAAAATTTAAATCTCATGCCCTACTGATGGTGGGTCAGTAGTATCATATTTGAGCGCCAAAGGGAGCATTATTAATAGTTTCTGGAGCAGTAGCAAGGCCTATCCATTAATGCTCCAGCAGGCACGGCACTAATGGAAAAGTGCTGCCTAGTTTCCAATTTTCTTTGTTAATGAGCACACTTCATTCTCAGGCCAACAATGACTCGTTCAGATTCCCTGGTGCTGGGAAAGTTCTAATCTAAGTGCTATCTTGGTTGGTTTTGAAATCACAGTGCAGATATAGGCTTACTAGTAGATGTCCATGGTTGAAAACAGATTTATAAACTAAAGCTACAAAACAATAACAACAACACAAATGTTTAAGAAAGTGTTATCCCTAAAGTTTCAAGTACAGGGTGCAGTGATATGTGAGGCAAGATAAGAAAATGATAACTTATGAAAATGTCAGAGTCTGCCTGAACCCTGAGTTGCCTCATACTCATAAGGGATGAGAAAGCTTATCCTTGTCCCTATTTCCTGAGTTGGACTAGCTGGGCACCTGCTTTGGTCTCTCTCATGGGGTCTGATGATAGCAAAGTATGAGTCAGAGAAAGTCAAAGAGAAGGCCCCAGGTGGCTGAGAGAGCTCCCCCCTTCCTGGGATAAAATAACAAGAGCAGCACAGTTTTGCAGTAATGATCAATCATGAATCACACCACTTGTCAGCACTTTCCAATACCATCCTAGTTTACACCACTATCTCCTCTAACTTGCACAGCCAAGTGCCTTCTAATAGTCCCCATTTCCTCTTTGGTCTCCCTACAATCAGCTCCTCACCAAATAGCCAGCGTGTCAACTGCCGAAACCACAGGTCAGACTGTGTCACTCTATACTTTAAACATTCTTGATTTTCCATTAGATTCGGAATAACACCCAAACTTCTTACATTAGTTACAAAGCCCCTGTCTTTCTCCAACCTCAACTCCTACCACTTTACCCCTCGCTCACTCTGCCTTACCACTCTAGCTCTGGCTGTCCTTGAACACACTACATTTATTCCTTTTGAGATGTTGCAGGAGCTGTTCCTTCTGCCTAATTTGCTGTTACTCCAAATCTTTGCAAAGATCTTCAAAGAGGTCTCAACTCAACTGTCGTGTCCTCAGAGAGAACTTTCCTGCCATTTTATTTAAATTGGCATCTCTGCCCTGACCCAGTCACTCTATTCCTCTTACCTGCTTATATTTTTTACATATAGCATGTATTTTCCTGACAACTTGTGCATATGTGCATGTGCATGTGTACCATCTATGACACACACACATATTCTCTGGGTCTGACAAAATAAGTCACTATTTTAGGTAAAAGGGAGAAAGTAGAGTATCAAAAAGATGTCAGTTTGAATTTAAGTTGTTGCTAATATTGTCTTTCTTCCTCACTAGAATAGAGAGTCCATGAGGGCAAAACCTAATCTTCTCAAAGTCTGCTGTATCCCCAGTTGCTGGCACATAGTAAGTGAGGAAGTGGGCGAGTGGGTGAATGAATGAATAGATGAATGAAGTAAGAAAGAAAACAGACCTAGGCTCAGTCCCCAGCTCTTCCACTTTCCAGGCTGTGTCACCTTTAGCAAGCTGTCTAACTTCCCTGAACCTGAATTTTGTTTGTCTCTAAAGTGAGCATGTTTACCACCTCCTCCAGCAACTGTCATGAGGAATAATTGAGATAATTTAGGTAAATCTGCTAGATAGGAAGCTATAACTTAGTAGATATTTAACAAATGTCCCTTTCCCCTCAATCACTCCTCTAGCTTTCCAGAGATACCAAAATCAGTGTAAAGTGAGGCTTTACAAGCCATCGGAGAAGCTACTGGTTATGTACCAGGAATTCATGAGTCCACCCAAGCATTGAAAGTCTACTGTTTTTTCAGCTACAGTTCTATATCTCTGTATGATCCTTAAAAATGTAAATGTTCCTGGAAGAAAATATTCATAAGGCCATCTTTGTCTTCATAAAATCATTTTTCAAAGACTTCTCTATGACTAAAAGTCCTATAGAAGCACACAAACCAGCAATGCCAAAGATCAACTTCACAGATGTCTAGAGACTTTAATTTAAAATCATGGCCTGAATAAAATTAGAGTCACAGCTAAATCACCAGAGCTGAAACAACTGATTGTTGAGCAGGAATGACTAAGGAGATTTGTCTTAAGCATGGACACCACTCAAGGTTGGCAGGTTTGTTGCTACCAGGTCAATAGGTATCAATGGTGGGAAATTCCCTACTGGCTGAGCCAGAAACAAACTGAATTGCCTCATTGACAAGAGGGATGATCATGTTCAATTAAGCTAGTGTTGTATCATTTGAAAAGACCTTCAGATTTCTTAAAATTTAGCTAAGTCCCACTCTGAGTCAGCCTGTTACCTATGCCTTTCATTCTTCTTTTACTCCTAAAGATAGAAGAGAGTAACTGGCTACAAATAGCTACCCTCTTACCCTCTTCTCCTTTCCACCATCCCTTCCACAAAGGAAGCATTGAAACAAGCTCATCAGAGCTGCTCACCAACCTGATGTAGTCTGAGTTTCTGCTGTTGGTACCCTCTCATTTCACAAGTCTTTAATAACTCTGAAATACCTCACCAACCCTGTCTGTTCTGGCCCTACAGAGTCTGTAGCTTAAAATGCCAGGGCTTCCGGGATCACAGAGAATTTAAAATCAGGGAAAAGTCCCTGGAAGCCTGTTAGCTTGTGGATCTGTAACATTGAAGAATTTCAAAGCCTTTCCTTTTATTCATTTAATCTTCCTCATGATATGCTTCCCTTCCTCACCTCCATCTGCCACCTCCAACCCAGATAAGCTTTTAAAGCTGAAAGCCCTTTTGAGAAGAAATGAAATTCTATCCTTTTATAAAATGTATTCTCTTCTGGTTGCCAACATATATTTTAATAGTCTACCATCTCTGAGTGTGTGCAATCATGGGTAGATTTTTACTAGTCAACCTGGTTTGGCTGAGATGTTGTAGATTTTATTTCCTGACACATTCCCTGGGGCAATTTTGAGCTCACATTCCTAAAATGAATGGCTCTTGATTCAATAAAACACACATACATAAGACTGATCTTTAGATAAACATAAACTATTATTTTTAGAGAGAGTAGCACTCATTTTTCACACACCCATACCTGAAGTCCAGCCAAAACTGTCTTCTCTTTTACAGAAATTGGTGCTGCTAATGTTTCTTAAAGAAAGAATTCTAAATCAGGGAGGGAAGAGTGACCTAAAAATCTCATCAGTGTCCTAAATTCTGCAGTAATTTTAGAACCATAATTTTAGAATATGAGATCGCATTGAGGAGCTAATAATATGACTAAAACTTGTTGCTATCTTTTCTAAGCCTAGATCAAAGGTTTCATAAGCAAAGAACATCGGAGCACTAAAAAGAACTAATTATTACTATGCCATTTGCAGGACAACCCAGATTAATCTTTTGTTTTTAAGGGCCATCTTGTCCTCTTTATCTCCTAAAGATAGAAGAAGTGGGAACGAACAACAAAGCCTCGTTTAATATCAGTTTACTTCAATGGTTTAACACAAAGGGGTCTATTTTAATTCGTTTAATAGTTTTAAAATGTTTGAGTCATTCTACATTTGAGCTAGGTTTATATCCTCAGTTTTTGATTTTTGTCCTATGCTTTATGGGGAAGAAAGGCATTTGTATTAATGCCATCTAGAAGCTCAAAATATAATGGTCAAAATATTCCTCATCTCTGGTAGATTTGTGTGTGTTATACACCAAGGCTAGTCACAGTGATAATTCTCTCTTAATTGTATCCTAGAATTAAAACAGCAATCTATCAGACCTGGGAGTCCTTGGATGGCCACAAACATTAAATATATCAGAATCCTCTCTGGGAAATCTCCTTAACTTCTTTTAGGGAGATGCCCGAGTGCCAAGACCAAAGGATTGATCTTGCTGTTCTGGTTGTGTGTGTAGAAAAATGGGACTGCCAAAGGCCAAACCCATTTCTCCCTATTTTCAGTTCCAAGAACTTAAATGGAAAGAAATTCTGTGTGTGTGTTTTCCTACATTATTTGTTTAAAACAGCATTTTCCATCTAGTCTCAAACGATGCTTGGTTTACGTGGCTACAGGAGCTGCTCCCCTTGTGCTTTTTTCATAATTCATATCAGCATGTTCAAGGCTCTGAGAAGTTCTGCAATGAAAGTTTTGTTGGTTTAAAAAATGTTTTTCAGGTAGATAGTACCTGACCTGTACCTTAACACTTTAGAAAGATCTCCTTTGCTATTTAAACTTTGCTGATGATGAAGAGGGAGAGGGAAAAAACAAAAACAAAAACAAAACACATGAGATAGCTCCTGGGGTCATTGTTTATTTAAAGATCTTTTGGGAAACTCCCCTGTTGCCTCAGGGACAGCTATACTCCATCCATCCTTTTCTCCAGTTTCCATTAATGTTTTTAAGCTATTGAGTGCTTGCCAGAGGCCAAGCACTTTGCTAGGATCTGAGGGTAAGAAGTTAACTTCATTTCTACTTTCAAAACAATAGCTCAGTCTGAATGCTCACTTGTCCAGTAAGGGCCCCCTCTTAGAATGATGAAGTTATCCTTGTTTGTTTCTGGAAACCCTCAACTTCCCCCACCCATTTCAGTGCTTTGCTCTCTCCCAAGGCTCTGCTCTATAATGTCACTTGAAAAATAATTCACATTGATGTGAGTAAATAATGACTAACCCTCTTTCCTTCTCTTTGCCTTTACCTATAATTTGTCTTCCCCAATAGAATAAGAATGTACCATTATAGAAGAAACACAATTATATATGTAAGTATTGCCTTTAAAGATATAATACTTTTTAAAGAGGATGGGAAACAATAATGTTTAGCTCAAGATATGAAGCCCCCATCAATGATGTTTCAGGCTATCAGACATATTAACTACCTAATGTCTTATATTTCTTCTGATTACAGAAGCAGAAATATACTAACAGCAATACAAAGTAGGAATAATGGTAAGTCCTAGTATGTCCTGGGCCAGGACAGAAGGTGAGAATAGAAAGTGTTCAGTGGCATTTTAATTGGAAACCAGAATGAACAAAGGCAGTTGTTATTCTCCATGCCTCTCTTTCTCTTAACTGACCTTGCATATGGCTCAGTATGCTCAGCAGTCCCAACTCTATATCATAGTTTCAGCCCTCTACCTATCCCCAATGAGTAGCATTCTTAGTTCCTTAGTTCAAATATGAGGAAGGGAATTGGAGAGAGAGGATGTGAGTTGAAGTCTGATTGGTCCAGTTCATCTTTTTAAACTAGCTCATAAAATTTGCTGACAAATCAATGCACAGGCAGATGCTGGGTAAGGTATTTACTCTGAGCCCAATTAATTTTCTGGGCCCAGAAAGTACCCAAATTTCAAGATACATAGGGCTGACAGCATGGGATCTGGATAAGGTAGAATGTTCAAAAAGACTGTGACTAAAGCAGTGATGAAACATTTTTAGGGGCCCTAGCCTATGTATTCTTACCACGAAATATCTGTAGGTTGTAGTATGATCAGCCCTTTCTCTCTTCCTTCTTTCCAATTATTACAGATTTTCTTAGCCCAACTCCTTTCCATTTTTGGCTTGCTTCCCAGATCATGTTTATTCTCTTTTACTTTAAGTCCTCAACCTTTAGAACCTAATTAGTAATGAAACAAAATAAAATCCACATGGATCATCTCATGACTATGATTGCCCACTTCTCCAGCAATCATGATAAGAGGGTGCTCAGGCAATCTCCATCTGCCATGGCACACTGTACCTTAACATTAAGTACCATAGAGACAAGTGGGCAAAGAGGATGAGCTATTATAAACACCCTTCACAACATATCCAGAGAGGGGCCAAAGGGCTCTACACTGCCCTCTTTTCAACTAATAAGATTGAATTGGCCCTGACTCATAAAAATATAAATTGGTTTCTTCTCTATACCTACCTCAACTCTTTAAAATCTCTATCTTCTTTTATCTTTCTCTCCCTTTTCCTCCTCCCAGTATGTTAGCGCTAACCTCAGCTATTGATAAAGAAATAAATCATTTTAGTACTGATGGCCATTTGTCGACTTGTACATCATAGACAGTATTTCAAGAAACTGTGCTATGGAAGATAGAAACTAAAATCTCCCCTGTTATAAAATTCCCTTATGAAACACTCCACTATTCCACAGGCCCAACTATCCTATGGTTACATCACAGACCTCATATAATAGTGATGTAGTTGATGACGTGGAAAACTTGCAAAATAAATATTATGTTTTATACTTCAGAAACAACTTTTTGATGGATAGAAACCTATTGAAATACTAGAAACATGGTAAACAAGAGTAGAAGAAGTAGTCAACTGAGTCTGCTGGCTCTATTATTGGGTCTACCATTGACTGATCTTGTAACTTTGGACAAATTGCTTAACCCTGCTGGGACTCGGTTTTCTCAAAAGTCAAGTGCTGAGCTATATGCTTACACAAACACCCTTGGTTGCCAAGAGTCATTCTCTCTCTCCCTTCCTTGCTTGCAGAGCTTATTTTCCAGCATAGATGCGGAAAATGACCATTCTCACTTCCCTAGCCCCCTATGCAGCTAGGACATGGGCCCCTGCCAGTCTTGGCCAATGGAACCTGCCTGGAGTCTTCAGGGAAATGTTGTCATCACTAGTGAAAATAAATTTTTCTCCTATGCACCTTTGGAATGGTGGTAGCTATCATGCAACCTTGACATGGGAGCTGCGAGGATTATATAGAATCTTACCCAGAGCCCTGGCTCTTTTGAGCTGCTGAATTACCAACCTAGAAGTCATTAAACAATTTCTCATTCCACAATCCATTTTTATTTAGGTATTCCATCATTTGTAGCCAAAATGCCCTTATTAAATAGATGCCATTATCTATCTCTAAGATTCCCCCCAGCTTTAAGAATATATGATCCAATAAGAAGGAGAAAAGAGTAAAGTTTTTCCCTTGATAAATAAATTGCAAATATTGATTTGAAGGATCAATAATTAAGAGACTTCAAAAAAGAGATACTCCAATAGGGTTGACTTATAGTTAGTGAGAGTAGAGAGCTTCTGATACTGTGTGATATGACTTGGAAAGCACAGGCACAAACCTACTCCAACCATCTCCACTGTCTTGAAGCCTGATTAGGAAAAGGAGTGTCTATAGTACAAAGCTCTCATTGACTGCTCTCCAATTGAGCACCCTTCCTCTTTTAGGAATCCGCTTCCCACGATAGATGTCAAAGGGAGATTTGCCCTCTTCCTAGCCCTGCCAGACAGAGTAAGGGAAGATGCTAAGGCCTGACCAGTTGAATGCTCCTATCCAGGGTTTTAAGTCTTGGGTGTGGAGGTGAGGGATGCTAAGGTAAGGCTAAAGTTATTGGTGGCAGAATCCTTGGCCTGGACAGGGCATGAAGACATCAACAATGGTGGGTCCCCTTCAGACTGTTTCCATGGTGTGAATTTGCATAATAATTCCTGATGCCCAGTCCCCCTTGGTGCTGCCTGTATTTTGAGCCTTGTTCTCTCACCTTCCAAAAAATTCGGGGAGTGATTCCCAAGATATTTCAAATAAATTGATTCCTAATTTTGGAAAATCAGAGCCTGATTTATCACACCTACAAAACCTGACTGACAAAGTCAAAGTCATTAATGTGAAGAAATGTGTTCTCAAAAGTCTACATTTCATACGAAATTTTGAAAATAAAATTCGGGAGACTAACTGAAGCTCTGGAAGAACAGCTGGAGCTTTACAGTACCCTCTGGCCCACCCAGGAGAGGAGTATCAGTTGGGAGGCACTGAAGGAAGTAAGTCCATCCTCCCAGGAGCAACCCCAAGCATCTCTGTTTCCCTTTCCTGCAAACAGCTTCCCCCAAAGACTTCTGAACAAGTGGCCATTCAGGGCATCAGCAAACACCCTCATGCCTCACTTCCATCTTTCGAGGAGAGCTGTAGATGTCCTTTGGAAGTGTTTCTGATGTATAATTAGGCAGGTGGGTGTGTGAAAAACATTGAGTAGAATATGATTTTTATTAAAAGTAACACCTGAAAATTGGCTAGAAAGAAAGAGGCCTACCCATTTTCCATTTATGGTGGAGTTGTTTCCCTATCCTCTAAAGACCAGACTTCCTGCTGCAGTTATAAAAACAAGTAACAACATTAAAATAAATTAAATGAAAGGAAAACACAAATGAGAATAACATCAAAACGTTCATTACAGGCTAATATTTTGGTTAAAAACCACACACAATGAACAAAATAAGAGGAAAAAAACATTGATAAAAAGAAAACAGGAAGCAGGATAGTTAAATTATAATATAGTGAAAGAAAAATACAAGATTCAAATAGACGAAAGATAAAAGGAAATCGAACGATCACATTAATCTGAATAGTAAAAATAAAGAGAAAGTTACAGATAAAAATAAAAAAAGATAATATGAATCCCAAAGGAAACATAACTTTGAAAAACTAATTCAAAATAAGAAAGTCTAACAACTCTTGCAAAGCTCTACATGGTGTGCTTGTGTGTGTGTGTGTGTGTGTGTGTGTGTGTATGTGTTTTAAATCAAACTTCATTGTCAGCTAAGATAAGGAAAGAATAAACAACTGACACAAGGAGCAAAAATCAAACCAGTTATGAGCAGAGGAGAAGGGGACAGAGAACAAAGCAAAGACCATCTATAACTCCCCAGGATAATTATCTTTTCCAATCTTATCCAATTAAGATGATACATTGCCTCAGAAAACACAGACTCAGCAATTTGGCAAGCATATTACTGTCCTCATGTTTGCTTTTGTTGCCTTTGGAAACCACTCTATATATGTCACTAAGAAGCCAATCACTTCCGTATTAATTATCTTATTTAATTCCCTCAACAACTCTGGTGAGGCTCAGTGATTCTCAAACATCATCTGTATACTGTGAGTTAGTTCCCTGTGGCTTCTGTAATAGATTATCATAAACTTAGTGGCTTAAAATAATACAAATCCATTCTTAAAGGCTTGGAGACCAGACCCCCAAAATGAATTTTAGAGGGATAAAAATCAAGGTGTTGGGGCAGGCTGGTTCTTTCTGGGGCTCTAC